>WSTX01000075.1:0-23675 GCA_019633405.1 Tulasnella sp. 408 | reverse complement strand
CCCTCGTGATTGTCTCCAGCGAGTATTCATCAGAGCATCCTGAAGATGATCAGCGCATTCTTCATATTTCTTTTATCCTTAGTGCCCTCAGAGCTAAGATTAGACTGAAAGAGTTCCAATGGACTAATGCGTGTCGTTTATTTAATGGTCGCAGCACCGCCGCGGCTTCTCTTCTCGCAGTTTGGGCCCCTCTAGCTTGGGCCATTGGCACTAGTGCACGTAGTGCGGTACCGCCAGAGGATATTACGGAGCTGTGGATGCGCGAGTGAGCTTGCTTCTACTTGATGCATCTTTTCTTGGGGCTAATACTGTTCTCTTGAAGGCAGACTCTGGCTAACATTATAAGCGGGGCTTTGGAAGGCAGCCTAGGATGCTTCCAACTGGTCCAAGGAGATCTAGGTTCAGCACTGGCTGCTGCTCAGGGGTATACTGTATGCTTACAAAAAGCTAGAGAGCTTTGTCTACCAAGCGCTTTGCGATCTTCGAAAAGATTGCACGGGCTTGCCGATTTGCTGTGGTCATACGTTGACCCCTTGACTGCTTCGGACTCCGCGGACATTCGGTTGTTGAGGCTTTCGGGAGAGGCGCTGCTCACATTCAAGACTTTCCTCCCTACCCATTCGAGCAGTTCCACTACTCCTCAGACACCAAGCGATACGGTGGTCGAAACATCAAAGCTGATTGATACCGTTGTAGGCATACTGCTCGATGATCTCGCATCACTTGCAAACGTGCATGAGAAGTGGAAATCAAGGGGGAAAACTTTCAAGGCCTGCGTCACAAGAGTATTCCTATGGATATGGCGGAATCATCCCAAGCGGAACCCCACTCCCTGGGGACGCCGCCAGCTCTTCGCGTCAAGCTGTCGGCTCTGGGCTCCTTTGGAGAAAGAAATCGCATTATCCAAAACTGGGAGCTTCAATAGTGATGATAAATCCCTCACGCCTGAGGATCTCAAAGGAGTCGTTGAGTTTGCGGAATGGGTCCAAACCCAGAGCTCATGTGATGATTCATGGTATTCTCGGAGAGTAACGGAGTGCTCTTTCATTAGCTGTAATGCGGACGTGGAGATCAATCGACTATACGCCCATTTCGAACGCCGTCCCGAATGGGGGTACCGTTGGTACGACCTTCACCAAGACAGTGTATCATGTTCTCGGTCGATCTATAGAGAAGATGGGATGTTGTAGGCGGTTTGATATCGTGGTATAACTAAGTACGCCCTGCACAACAGGAGTCGGTATCGAAAGGATTCCTATGCTCTATGTGTGAGAGCTAGTCGAGTGGATCTTACCGGGAGGGGTTGGACGCTTGAAATCACCGCAGAAGTTGTACATACCGCTTATCACTTGTTACGCGCTTTCCTTGCCTGAGTTCTTGTGTTCGGGACAAATTGCTCTGACAAAACGCGGGCGTTGTCTGAAATGAGACAAATAGGTTGTATAAACTCCAAGCCACCGCACGTGCGATGCACCGGCGGTAACCGTGAACTCGGGTGGTTCGAGCCATGAATGGTGCCATTAAGATGGTTTGCCCGAGTACTTAGCCGAGGCAAGGCACCTTCGGTTGTTACAAAATACCTCGGAACCTTGAGAGTCTAAAATACAAATTATACAATCCGTCGAGTGACATTGGGTGACGTCGTTGTAAGTCAGACGAAGGCAAGGCCGGCTAATAAATGATGTCCAAACAACGTCATCCCACTGGGAGGAGGAAATGTTGTATGAACGGCGTACTGTACCCGGTTGTTTGTGGCGTTCATTTCCGGCACAATTCAGATTTCAACTTGGACCATACGTGAAGATCCCTCCGCCCATAGATCTCGTCGCTCGTCAACCGACACAATCCATTAATGCATTATTGCTTTCACTGTGAAAATCCAGCAGGCACGCTCAAGCAATGATTCTATGAGGACACTCGACTCTTCCAAGACCTGCCGGTATCATCCCACCTCGGGAGGTCCGCACACTCCCGCCACGAACAGATTCCCAAACCGTCCACCAATTCATTTGTCCTCGAGTGTTAGTCCCTTCCTCTTACGCGCGTCCCTGCACTGCATCGTCTTCAGCTTGGATCCCCACGTTCAGCGGCAGCGATTCAACGAACATACGATCAGTCCCTCGAAGGATCGCAGCCGTTCCAAAGTCGACTCGGAGCAAATTGTTGGCCAACTCGACTGGGATAGCGAGCTTCACTCGTCCGGTGGAACTCGGAAGCGAGCGGAAGGAAAACGAAAGGGGATGGACAAGAAACGCGCCAAGGCTTGGCGCTGGGCGGGTTGATGGTGAAGGGGTCTGGGGACGGGAATACAGCTCGAGATAAACGCAGTTCGGGACTTTGGATGGCAAGGCTCCTCAGCCCAGTGAGCTGGCTCTTTTCCTTATCTTCGTTGGGTATTTTAGTTGATCTCAGCGTCTCGGCGACTATAATTTTCTCTCCCCTGACGTTTATGGTCGGGGAGCAGCTCGTCCTCAGTGCCGGCGGCTCTCCTGGTACCGCCAACCGCTCGTCAGCCTTCGCCCGAGACTCTCTCCAAGCACAAACGCTCCGAAAGACGTTGAAATCATGGCCCGCACCCCAACTTCCAGCGCAAGGCTCGCCATTATCCATCGCGTCGCGCCGGCCCCATCACCACTCCTCCAAGAAGTTTCGGACCGACGGCGATGCACTTCCCTAGTCATCGTCCCGGTCTGGCGTCCTTATTCATCTCCGCCACCATCAACTATCCGGCCAGCGTCGATCGTCTCGGCACTTCGGTGGTACGGAGAGTATCATTCCCACCTGAACCGTCCACGCCCTTGCTCGCATCATCACAAGCACTACGCTCAACGTCAGTCGTCACCCTTGCTTTGAGCCACGGCATTTACGGCATTATCTGGCTACGTCGAACGCATCATTCAGCACAAAGACCTTGGGCGGGCACCGCTCAAACGCCGTTCCGGGCGAGGGGACCGCTTGTCCCTTGGGTGCAGCTGGACTTGTCGACAAACGTGGGCACGGATGCCTCGTATGCGAAGGAGATATTCCTAAAATACCCCTCTTTGTTAATCAATATAACCCAGTTCAACACCTTTTTGCCAATGCGGAAGCTTTCAAACGCAGCGAATCGCGGACCCCAAGGCTGTCGAAGGTCCCGAGGCTTCACTAGAGTAACAACTACGAGAGTTTGAGTCTATTTGAAGCGATCAATTTTGAGGTTACGACAGTACGGACATACTTACTCAACCGGGTACTGCTCGGGGAAATGGAGGCTCGACGAAGCCAGTATCAAACATATCTGACTGGCTACCACGTTGCGAATTGTCAAAACAAGGACGAAGTAAGAAGTACCAGAGTAAGTGGAATGCTGTTTTGGTGGGTCTGACAAGCTCTTCTGAACCTTCTGAACCTAGGTGAACCCAATCCGCTCAGTCTTGGTAAGAGGAGTCTCTATCTACAAGCACGGGTCGAATGATTTTCTGACACACCGTTTTTCTTGAATCCGATTTAGACGGACGAGTCTCAGTCGCTTGCATGACCCTGTTGAAGGCGTCGGTCCTTCGTTCGACGACTTCAAAAACTCAAATCTCGGTCGGACTGATATTGCCCAGGAACACGTGGACACCGACCAGACGAATGGGAAGCGGGTTACCCTGCCGCTGTTTCCGGAGAAACAGAGTTCCCGCGGAGAACTGCAAGTAATGAAAGGACGGTTGGTAGGCGTTCAGAGCCTCATAAAGGCGGTTTTGGGGGGTGCTTTGAGAGAACTCTGCCCCCCGAAAAGCAATATGTGCAACCCCTCCAGCTTCCGCCTCAATATTCCTTAGCGGCGAAGCGCTAGAGCCAACCTCGTCTAGACGCCGTGCCCTCGAGAAGTACACTATGGAGCCGGACGGGCTAGTCATCGGCCTACACCTTCTAACTCCTGGTCCCAACTTCAAGTCACAACGTCCGTAGAGCAAGATCCGGGAGTAAGGATGGAGGTTGCAGTAGGGTCTCATGGAGAACAATAGCGTTCGAGCGGACGGGTCTCCAAACAAGACTGGCTAGGACACGCAGTAGACATCCTCTTTGGCAACCTCACTTCTCTTACGAGTCAGAATGATAAGTGGGAATCAAGGGAAAGAGGACTGAAGGCTTGCGTCTTAAGAATACTGCTGTGGGTATGGCGGAATAATCACGACCAAAACCCTCCTTCTTGGCAGCGCGACAAGCTCTCGCATCTAGCTGTCGACTTTGGCCTGCCCTGGAGAAAGAAGTCGACATTTCCAAACCCGGGAGCTCCAATAACGAGGATAAACTCCTCACGCCTGGTGATCTCAAAGAAGTTGTCGAGTTTGCCGAATGGGTTCGAACTCAACTTCAAAGGGCAAATGCCCTCGTTTTGCCCATAAACAAGTCCACATTTATTAGTCGTAACGCCGATGTGGGGATTAACCGACTGTACGCCCACTTCGATCGCCGTGCCGACTGGGATTATCACTTGTACCATCTTCCGGGCGAGTCCATGTCGTGTACTCGCTCGAACTTCGGACCAGAAGGGATGATGTAAAACCCAAGCTGGATAGCATTCGCATTTCGATGATAGATTTATTTTGGTCAAACGTACGTTGGGGACGGAAGAACTCATAAGTCGGGCGTCTTCGGAACTTCCAGAGTCCAGCGAGATCCCTCGATTCGACGATCAAGATACGGTTTTGAACATCGTATATACTTGGTACTCATTCCTCTTTCTTTATTTGATCCATGATGTGATGTCATACCAGGCGAGCAACTGGTTTCTGTAGGGGAATCCCGGGGGGGGGGTGCTCTGGAATTGGGTTAGTTCGTGCGGGTACCCGGCACTTCAGCCAGGTTGCCCGTCCGAAGAATATGATTTTCTTTCCGCCGAATTCCTCTAGAACACGATCGAACGTTTGCAATGCTCATAAATGTTTAGTAGCCGCTGGGCATGAAGTCAGCGGTCCCATCCGCGCAGAGAATACAAATCGTGTCCCGCCTTTGAATGGTGCCTGAGGCTCGGGCACGTGCCTACCTCAGATAGAACGACCCGCCTGATTTGTAATCTAAGGAGGACTCCGGGCACTCTTACAGCCGTTTCTCGGAGAAACTGGAGACCGGGTTTTTGCCCTCTCGCTCCCCTGCGTGACAATTTGGGGCCATTGTGGCTTGTTTTGCTTGGCTTTGGTACTGTATGTTACATGCGGCCGAAGCAATGACGGGCTCGGAGCGATGTAGGGCTGACAATACCTGTCCTACAATTCCGAGATCATACGATGTATAAATGATACACTATATATGTAGACAAATTTTCACATAGTACATTAGTGAGCACAGTAAGTGTTCGGCAAAATTGGCGGAGAGAACCTTTTTTGTATGGTTCCGGGCTAAATGTATTTTTGCTCCATATCTGAGGTCATAGTGCAGCGGTACTTGTCACAGCTGAATCCTGGCCACAGCATGTGGTTGGGTCTGTGTCTTGTGTTGCAATAATTGGTTTTGTTTGTGTTTCCAACCCTCAGGGATTCCAACTTGGACCACATCCGTAGATCCCGCCGCCAATAGATCTCGTCGCTCGTCCACCATTAATACAAGCCATGAATGCATTAATTTCACTGCGAAAATCCAGCAGGCACGCTCAAGCAATCAATCCGTGAGGACACTTGGCGCTTCCAAGACCTGCCGGTGTTGCGGGGACTCCCGGCCGAGGGAGTCCCCCGGCTCGCGGACCTAAGGGGGATGCGTGGGACCAACACCAACGGTCACCTTTCACCAC
Organism: Tulasnella sp. 408; assembly: GCA_019633405.1. NCBI lineage: Eukaryota > Fungi > Basidiomycota > Agaricomycetes > Cantharellales > Tulasnellaceae > Tulasnella > Tulasnella sp. 408. The sequence goes on along the minus strand of WSTX01000075.1, from coordinate 17,920 downwards.
CATCCCCCAGTCCATCCGCGCATAGCGATCTTCTTTATCCCACCGCCATCCCGTCTCTCTCCTACCGCCTTGGGGGGTCCCTTGGTCTTCGGATCTCCCTGGGCATCAGTCGGCTGCCATCATTAAGGTGGCCCGACTCACCCAGTCGGGAGGAGGCGGGTGGGTGCTGGATGGAGATACATTCCCCAGTACAGTACATTTGCCCACGTTGTTTTAGATTTATTACTATCCTATTTAGACTTGTACGCATACCCCGCGGCCAGAGCGAGCCGCACACCCCCGCCACGAAAAGCTTCCGAAACCGCCCACCCATTCATTTGTCCTCGAAGATTAATCCCTTCCTCTTACGCGCATTCCTCCACTCCACTGCATCGTCTTCAGCTTGGGTCCCCACGGTCAGCCGCAGCGACTCAACGAACATACGATCAATCCCCTCGAAGGGTCGCAGCCGTTCCAAAGTCGACTCCGAGCAAATCGTTGGCCGATTCGGCTGGGATAGCGAGCTTCACTCGTCTGATGGAACTGGGAAGGGAGCAGAAGGAAAACAAAAGGAATTGGACAAGAAACGCGTCAAGGCTTGGCGCTGGGCGGGTTGATGGTGAAGGGGGTTCGGGGACGGGAAAACAGCTCGACACAAACGCGGTTCGGGACTTTGGATGGCAAGGCTCCTCGGTGCGGTGAGCTAGCTCTTTTCCTCATCTTCTTTGCGTATCTCAGTTGATTTTAGTCTCCCGGTGACTATAATTTTGTTTCCTCTCAGGTTGATCGTTGGGGAGCAGCTCGTCCTCGGTGCCGGCGGCTTGGTACCGCCAACTCTCGCCAGTCTTCGCCCGAGACGTTCTCCAACCCCAAACGCTTCGAAAGACGTTGAAATCGTTATCCGCGCTCCACCTTCCAGCACAAGGCCCGGCATTATCCATCGGGTCGCGCCCGCCGCATCACCGCGACCTCCAAGAACTTTCGGATCTACGGCGATGCACTTCTCTAGTCATCGTCCCGGTTTGCGTCCCTATTCCTCTCCACAACCGTCAACTGTCGGGCCAGTGTCGATCGTCTCGCCACTCCGGTGGTACGGAGAGTATCATTCCCAGCTGAACCGTCCACGCCCTCGCGAGCATCAACACAAGCCAGACTACGCTCAATGTCAGTCGTCACTCTCGCTTCAAACCACGACATTCGCGCGACTATCTCGTCGAACGCATCATTCAGCGCAAAGACCTCGGACGGGCACCGCTCAAACGACGTTCCGGGTGAGGGGACCGCTTGTCCCTTGGGTGGCATTGGGTGCAGCTGGACTTGTCGATAAACAGCGGCAGGGATGCCTCGCATGCAAAGAAGATCTCTTCCCAAAAGCCACGTCTTTGTTAATAGACATCACCCAGTTCAACAACCTTATGCTCATGTGAAAGCTTTCAAACGCAGCGAATCTCCCACCCAAACATCAGGAAAATCCATTCTTCAAGATAGCTGTCGCAGTCGATATATAGCATTTTATAGTATCCTGAGTGGGTTTCTTGTACCTCTAGCCCTAATAGCACATATAGCGCCCACTTACGCTCATATAGTACTTACAATGTACTTCATATCATAATAATATGAGTGTCATATGAACGGAGTTTATGGGAACTATAGACGTAGTTTGTTCGCCTCTTACCGGTCCATTGCCTACTTTGCGTCAGGGATGATGTCACTGCTGAGGGTTGCTACACACAAATCGAGCACCTCCATAAGCATCACTGTCACGAATGGATCGATTCTCGATTAAGTAACATTTGAAACGAGTGTCTACTCAAGTGTCTATTAACAAAAAAGTCCGAACAACAATCCAGAACGGTCTCGGACTTCCATTTGAGCGCAGCTGCATCCTTCGTCACCTCCTTCGGAAACTTTGGGACTAAATGGATACTTTGCCGAATCTGCCCAAGCTCAACAACCGCCGCTTCGTTTGATGGCTGTACGGAATACATTCCATGGATAGAGCTTGGGCTGGTGAAACGGGTATACCATTCAACGTACGCTAACTGCTGGACCGCATCAGCAGTTCCAAACAGCGATTTGACAACTTCTGGCTGGAGTGCGAGGACAGCGCGAACCCGTCCGACTCGATAGCCTGTTTCAAAAGTAATTTATCAGCAGGGTGGTGTAAAGCGCGCGCCGAGCCTCTTACCTCGGAGCCCCATATCCTGCCCATCCCATGTCTCGTTCACAAGAACGGTATCAAAACGTGCCGGGAGGACTTTCTGGGAGCGTTGAGGAGTTCTGGCTGGTGATGCATGGACTGATTCTTCAAAGTCGTCGAGGACAGCAAACTGGCTGAGGTGGAGGTTGGCGATTTTGAAATGGTACCATACAGAGAGGACAAGTGACGAAGGAAGCGGGGTGTGGTGCACTCGGAGATAACGCTGTCGCATCGCAACAAACGATGCGAGGGCACGTTGGAGCTCTCCTTCACGGATGCTATGAGCGAGGGTGATTTGAGCAAGAGTAGTATTCTTAACAGAGGGTGTCTTTGAAAGGGTGATCCAATGGTAGTCGGTATAAGTCCTGGCTGACGCCTTCTTTCGGACCGGCGGCACAGACGCAGTTCCAAGGCGCCATTCAATGTAAGAAGAGAACGCGAAAATTTTCTCCTTCCGTTCGAGCCAAAGCACCATCTGAGGTAGGATGTCTTTACGGTTGGTTGCCCTGTACGCGTCCTTGGCCATGTCGATGTGGAGGCGCTCGGTATTCTCCGTGTTATAGTTATCAGTCGAGCCAAACTCTCGGATCTGAGGAGCGTAGTGAAGAAGGCTGTGAAGCTTTGGAAACTCAAAGTTCTCGGCTGTAATTTAATGGACTCTAGTCAACCACTGATGCGAGGGTTTCGACTGGGATGCTGGCAGCTGGACTTACCGTCGCGTGCATTCGTGTCCAAAAAACCATGCTTGTGTTTATGAAACTCCTCCAGAGCATCCTCAAGCTGTTTGAGAGACTGGCTGGTATGTGTTTCGAGCTGGGCTATATACAGAAAGTCAAGTAATGCGCGCGACGCGCGGACAACAGCGGATGGGGCATGTCCAATCACGCAGCCCAGCAACTGCTTGGCAATTTGGCGGTGTTCATTGCCGGATAGTCTCGAGAAGCCGCTGATTCCATCTTTGAAGATCCTGAGAGCGTGATTGGGTGGGAGTCGTGCAAAACGGAGGTCGAGTTCCTTGGGCCCGATTACGCGAGTAAGCCAACAGGTGAGGTGTTTAATGAGACCTTGATAGAGTTGATGGAGGATGTCCGGCGTTATTGATTGGTTGATATTCGTAAAGGGAAGATCTGAGAAGAAGGGTACCGGTGTGTCGGTAATGCCCGCCTCTTTCAGGATGTTGTCCGCGTCCGCCTTGGTCGAGGCTCGGCTGGCTTCGGCCAATTTTTGCAGCACGTCCCCTTGACTCCTCTTATCGGACTCCCCATACTCCCCCAGCTTTCCAGAGTCTACTTGGCATATAGGACACTGGAAGTAGCGCGTACAGGTGGCAAGGCACTGTTCGGGGTAGTCGGCAACATAGGCAGCCAAAACCGGGTGGCAACGTCGGACCTTCCCATCTCCACTTTCCAGCTCCACACCATCTTTTCCAGCAGTCTCCAAGTTTTCGAATATGCGTTTCATGCAGTAGTGGAAGGCGCGGTTTTTGGCTAATTTAATCTGATTTTTTGACAGGGTGGTTCCGGTGAATTGCTCTGTCGGGAGATATGCGAAGAGGAGCTGAGCGTGCATTGACGGTTTTCGTCGAATGGATTTGGGAATATTGCCGATCGTAAGGTAGGCCGGGTACGCCTCCTTTCCACTACTGAGGACTTTCAAAGATGTCTTGTCGGAGCTGACAACCACCGGAATGACAGTGGCTCCACGAGGAAGTTTCTTCTGGCACGACATTGGGACAGAGTGAGTTAGTGCTCGATCATTTGGAAGAGAAGCCATTGACTCACCTGTGTTCTCCACCACCAATTTCCTGTATACATTTCATTGTAGATCCGTGTCGCTTTTGTGGTGTTGGTGTAGTGCCGTTCGGGCGCAACATGCAGTACGTCAGCCCACACCGGATTGCCATACAGAGACTCAATACACTCCAAAGGATCGCGGTAGAAGCATTCAATGACCTGGTCACTTCCATCAAGCTTGAATTCCAATCGTCCCCAAGATGCCAAATGTGGCAGGTTATGGTCGATAATTTGATTGAGCTGGCGGGCGTTTCGCCACGACAGACCGAGAGCTTCGACAACCTGGCAATCTACCATTGGTAAGTGTCGCTTCCGGAATACCAAACTGCCAACTTACACCAGGAATTTCCAACAGCTTTGATAGAGCTGTATCTCCTGGACCCAACTCCTTTGCCCATTTGGCAACACCGTAATCAATCTGACTTGTGAACGGTGTGTATGGTGAGGTACCGGATGTGGACTTCTTCTTCCAGCTTTCGTATACTGACTTGCTTTGTGATAGGACCTCTCCTGCCCCATCATAGATTTCCCGCACCGGCTCAGCTACCTTCCTGATCGAAGTATCGTCCGTGGAGTTTCGCGGGTTGGCGGCGTCAGATTCGCTTGGAGGTGTTGGGTTGCACGTTTCGGGCGTAGTGAACACAAACTCGGCCCCCATCTCTTCAATACTAAACGGGTCTCCAAGTGAATATTCATCGTCTGAAGGTGGGTCGCTTTCTTGTTCATCCACTTCCCGCAGATCCCGAGCCTTAACGTTGACTTCCCCGCTCTCCATTGCCTTTATGATCCATGAACACCGAGTCGATTGGCGGATATGACTATGGTACCGGCCCTCCGACTTGAATGTCCGAAAGCAAGACCGGCAGGAATGGGCAAGCGGCATCGTTGGGGGCAAGCAGATGAATCGGCAACGGGCCTGGGCCGATTTGCAATATAACCGTCGACTTTGGTGTCCCAAGGGAGGTGGAGTGGAACATGTTTGAACAAACAGAGATGGGGGACATTGTGCACTCAGGTCCGCCGTAATTTTTTTTTGATTTTTTTTCCAACCTTCATCCCCTCACCTCGCACTCGTCCTCTCTCCCACTCATTCCTTTTCCTGCCACTAACTCTATACGCTCATTCTCTCTTGACCCTTGCCATGCCCAAGGACACCAGTTCTATCCCTACACTCCCTTCTCGCATTCTCAACAGCAAAAGGGGTCCTACTTCGTCAGCCCCCGCCACCAGATTGAACACCCGCGGTCATGGCAGTCAAAGCTCAAACCACGCCAACCCCCGTCGCCTAAGCTCTCCGGCACAGACCTCTCATGAACATCTGTCTGACCATTGTCCCCCTAAAGCCGTACGTTATCCAAGGTGGACAAGTTCGTCGCTGACTTGAACTTTCCAGACTAAACCGCGCAAAACCGCCTCGGCTGCACAGAAAGCAACCGCAAAGAAAGTGACCGCGAAAGACAAGCGTAAGTAGAATGCTCGCTTGCAAAGCGGCTTGCCACCCGCCACTGACTGCAACCCTTGGGACAGGGAAAGCCGACCTGTTGGCCGCTGAGGAGAACGCTGCACGACTTGATGCTTGCGGTTACAATGAAGAGGACGCCGAAGCCACCTACACCCAAGGTCTGCCCTCATTTACCCTTTAGTAATACATGTTACCCATTACCATATAGGAGGAACGCACCGTTCGTTCAGGGCGGCCAGCCCGCAAGGCGCGTCAAACCATGCCAGCGGGGATGAGGATGAGGATGAGTCGCCCGAGATGTCTCGTCGCCCCCGTCTCACCCGAGCTCTAAGCGTTGGTAGGTTGCCCGTTACTGCTTTGTGTAATTACTGGTATCTGAGGGTCTTCATATAGAGGATGTTGATGCTGCCGATGACTTTGAAGACGACGGGATTGCTGGGCTTGACAACCAAGACTCCGACTTCGACGATCCTGCAAATAGTCCCACTCACCAAGGGAGGCGGAAAGACAAGTCGAGCGGGATCAAGGTAAAGTAAAACTGTTTTTGGTTGTGGAGTCGGCTTAATGTTCACAATGCAATTTACCTTGTATTATTCAGTTTGTGCCCATTGGCTCGACCACCATCATCGCCAGTAAGCTTCCACCTAAGAAACGCGGCAGGAAAACGGGCAACCAATCCTCCGAAGGGATGAGAAGCCCAGCCAGGACCGGAACGATAACCACGTCATCATCGCCCCGGTCTATCAGAGGGAGCACTGCAAGCTCGTCTCCAAGGACGCCTCGCAATGCTAATGTCAACTCCGGTCGGCCACGGATGTTTGACCAAACCCCAGCAACCCTCGGACTTCTCAAAGCCGCTTCATCGGATACCCGCCAAGAGCTTGCCGTCAAAGACGCTTTCCCCGAACGTGTTATCTTCACCGAGAAATGCAAAGCTGCATTTCTTGCAGCCTGCAATGGTGCGCAAGCCGTCGTCCAACGTCAACGTTTTCTCAAGTCCGATAGCTATCGTACTCGTATGCTGAATATTGTGAGTTGCTTCGTCAGATTCATGCTGGCTAGACACTCTCTAACTATGAGGGATTTTTTTAGTTACGTCAGAAGCTTTCACAGATGCGCCAAGATGTTCGCAATGCGGCACTTGCGAAAACCGCGATCCACTATGGAATCACGTCCACGATGAATCCCGCCGATATCGTCGACCGTATCCGTCACCTCAAAACGAAATTTGCGTACGTCTTTGCTGACCCGGATTGTGCCGTGAGTTCATCTATGCTTGCCACGACATCCACATAAGATTAACTATCGCTCTTGAATGCAGACACGGGGCCCGTATGGTAATGCCATATTCCAGATCCTAATTAACTCGCTCTTTTTTGAGGGTAAGCGGAAGAGCGAAGCCATTTCTAACCCGGCCCCGTGGAACCCTATGCCACTCCCTGTTCTCGCTCTTACAGCCACAGCGGTACGTACTCGTTTGGCCGTTCTCACTTTATTTTAAATGATCCTGACGTGTCTGGTCCCAGATCCACTCCGTTCTCGATGACTGGTCAGCTGGAAAAAATGAAGCCGCGAAGAATCAGTTCACGCATGACAAGTATGCGCCAATCTACCGCGATCATCTTGCCAACTTGGCGCGATTCAGTGAAAAGGCCCCAGCTGCGGTTGCCAAGCTTCGGACATCCCTTTGGGAGAATGCGTGGTGAGATTTCTGCAATCAACGTATGATTCATTGACTGACTTGGGATATGGACGGTAGGGCATCAACTGGATGCGCAATTCCCGATGAGGGCAACGTGTATATCGACGATGACGTGTTTGCAGAGGCGGAAGCAGAGGCCCTGGCCTAATGGAACCAGATCCGGAGGATTTTATCTGCGCTTTATACCCCTTGTTTTCTCTATACACAATGTTGTTCGGACGTAGTCGCTACTTTTCTATCTATGCCAAACGAGTTCGCGCTACCTCTACCCGACTTGGAACGCAATCTTGTGCCACGCCAAATGTCTCAGTGCATATGCTAAACGAGCAGAAAGTCTACACTAGCACTACTGAAGTATAAAATAGCGCTTTCCTAGCACTAGGATTGGGATATAAAAGCGCTATCGAAGCAACATTACCAGCTATTCCAGCTATCAAGCGAGGCTGGGCGCTATTTTTCACTAGGAACCGGGGGGGTTTGCTATGGGCCTATTGCAGCTATATTGTCGTCATAGCACTACCAAGTAAGGTTGGATTTTCCTGATGAAGGCTGCCGAAGGTCGCGAGGCTTCACTAGGGCAGTAATTACGAAAGCTCGAGTCTAGTCGAAGTGGTCCCTTCTGTGGTTACGGCGGGTCGGAAATACTTACTCAACCGGGAACTGGGCGGGAATATGGAGGCTCGACGAGGCCAGTATCAGGAATATCCGATCGACTACTACGTCTCGAATGGCCAAAACAAGGACGAAGTAAGAAGTACGAGAGTAAGTGGAATGCCGTTTTGGTGGGTCTGACCAACTCTTCGGAACCTTCTTAACCTAGGTAAACCAATCCGCTCGGTAATGATAAGAGGAGTCTCTACCTACTCGAACGGGTCTAATGATTTCCCCGTTTTTCTTGAACTCCAATTTAGACGGACGAGTCTCAGTCGCTGGGATGAAGCCGTGAACGGCGTCGATCTTTCGCTCGGCGGCTTCGAAAATTCAAATCTCGGTCGGACTGATACTGCCTAAGAACACTTGGACACCGACCGGATGAATGGGAAGTGGGTAGCGCAGGCGCTGTTTCTGGGGAAACAGAGTTCCCGCGGAGAACCGCAAGCAGTGAAAGGACGGTTGGCAGACGTTCCTAGGCTCATAACGGCGGTTTTAGGGTGTGATTTGAAAAAACTCTGTCCCCCGAAGAGCGATATGTGCAACCCCTCCAGCTTCCGCTCAACATTCCTCATCGGCGAAGCGCCGGTGCCAGCCCCGTCTAGACACGCTACCCTCGAGAAGTACACTATGGAGGCGGACGGGCTGGCCGTCGGCCCTAGACCATCTCAATCCCGGTTCCAAGTCCAAGTCACAGCGTTTGTCCAGCAAAATCGGGGAGTAGGGAGGGAGGCTGCGGTAGGAATTCACGGAGATCAATAGCGTTCCAGCGCACGGGCCTCCAGACGAGACCAGCTAGGACACGCAATCCCAGCTGCAGGAGAGCGAGCAGATTCGGGCTCGGTCTAGGGACGAGTTTGGTAAAGTAGAGTTTTCTGCAATGAATGAAAATCGAGTATTATGCTCGGACCTTTGGAAGCTTCCGAAGGTGGAGTTTGTCTGGACCGTTGTGCTCCGACTTTTGCAAGCCTCCGGATTCAATCGACCAAACCACTGTCTGACATCACGTCGGCGTTCGAAGTCTGGATGGTCACTGACGGCTGAACCGTGGGACACACAGAATGAGGCGGTGCGGATGCGGGGATCCAAGCCACCTCGTGTCCGAGAATCACTCTTGTCCCACCACCTAGACTCCTTCATTCTCGCGTAGGTCAGCGACCAGCTCACATGACGAACGTATTTTTACAAGGCCAACCGCAACCGCAGACTAATCGAGAGTACGTCTTGGAGGACCCGCTCGCACCTCTGCGCCTCCCTCCTCTGGCGCAGATCAGCGAGTTCTGGAGACGATACGACCGCCTAGCGGACATCCACGACAAGAGGTTGACCACAAATCTCAACGGAAACTTGGACGTCCTTCTCATTTTCGTGAGACCCCCTCTGTCTCCCGCTTGGCTGAGCGCTAACACGAACACGTGCCCTAGGCGGCTCTATTCTCAGCAATCAACACCACGTTCATCACCGTCACCATGCCAGATCTCTCCCCTAATTCATCAGACGAAACGAATAACCTCCTCCGTCTGCTGGTAATGAGAGCGGATAACAACACTCTCGCTCCTTCCGATCTCGTTCCACCATTTTCTCCAAGCTCCAATTCTATCATTGTCAATGGTCTGCTCTACGCTAGCTTGAGCTGCAGCCTTCTGGCGGCCGTCGGTGCGATGATGGCCAAGGAATGGCTGCAGAGCTTCGACCGAACCGGGCAGACTGGTCCGCTGGAGGAACAAGCCCGGTTCCGGCAGCGCAAGTTCAATGGAGTATTGGAATGGCATTTGGAGGCGGTGATTAAATTCCTGCCTAACATGTTACTGTTATCTGTGATTTTCTTCTTTGTAGGGGTCTGCCTCTTCCTCTTCTCTATCAATACAGTCGTGGCGGGCATTGTAGTTGCATTTTCAGGCATCGGAGTTGTGTTTTCAGGCATAGTCATTTCTGCGGGCGCGCTCTCTCCGACATGTCCATATCAATCCGCCGCATCCAGTGCACTTCGACGCGTTTGCCGGGGCTTGGTTCAATCTTGGGCGTTAACCAAGCGAACCCCCATCCGCGCAGCAGCTAGCAGGACGGCGGGGGTGGTTCAGAAACTGTGGAGAAACGTTCGTCCCTGGATTGAATCACTCGTGGTTAGGACCACCATCGTAATCTCGAGAGTGAGATTACGGTACCACCGTTCCCCGGATATGGAGGACTCTGGGGGCCACCAGCCCATGAGTCAAGCACCGCCCCCCTCCTCACCAGCTCTGTCAGATTCGGCTAGTTCTATGCGCGAACCTACCTCAAGATCCTCTCCAATCACTACGGAAAACGAGCAAGCTGAGGGTCGGGAGTTATCGATCGCAGCCCAAACGCACTCAAGCGTCGGATGGTTTTTGGCCGCAGTCTCGCAGCTAATTGAGCGAGTGAAACGGCGCTGGGAAAGGATATCAATGGTGGACACTCTGTTCACCTTGCATCGAAGTCCTGCGGCCGCGCGAACTAAAGCGGACAGCGACCTAGTCTTGACCGTCCAGGCAGCCCGCTGGCTCCTTGAAACAACTTCCAATCGCGGGGACCAGATATCTACCGCCCAGTTCATTTGCTCCCTGGATAAAACGACTTGCGCCGAGGTCTTTGGAGACCATGACTCTTGGAAACGCCTACTAAACTTGACACTCAGTGCGCTTGAGATCTGGTCGTCCCAACCCAACAAAGAAAACCAAGAAGTAGCAGAGCTATTCGGGTTGGTTCTCTGTCGGACGCTTCTTCAGTGCTCTAAAGAGGATGAAAAATGGAGCGATATAACAAATGAATCTTCACGACAGCCGAGCGAGGCTGGAAAAACGTTCTTAGCGACCCTCGCGATTGCCTCCAACAAGTATTCGCCAGATGAACCTGAAGATGATCAGCGCATTCTTCATATTTCTGTCATATACAGTGCCCTCACAACCGAGATTAGTCTAAACGAATTCCAATGGACCAATCCGTCTCGTTTACTTGACGGTGGCAGCGCTGCGGCGTCTTCTCTTCTTGTAATTTGGGCCCGTCTAGTCCGGTGTATTGGTGGTGAGAAGGCTGGTAAAATCTTTATAGGTGCCCTAGAGAGTGTTCCGGAGCTATGGAGCAACGAGTGAGCACGCTTCCACTCGATGCCCTATTTGTGTGGTTAACATTGTTCTTATCAAGGCAGGATCTCCCTGACTTTCTCAGTCAAACTGTAGCGTGGAGCCTAGGATGCTTCCAATCCGTCCAAGGTGATCTGGGCTCAGAGCTGGATGCCGCTCGGGGCTATGGTTTCTGCTTACGAAGGGTTAGAGAGCTCACCCCGCCAAGCTCTGGGGTGCAATCAGAAAGAAGGCAAGGGCTTGCAGAGCTGCTGTGGTCATACATTGACCCATTGACTGCCTCGGGCTCCACGGACATTGGGTTATTGAGGCTTGCGGCAGAGGCATTGCTCACATTCAAGACTTTCCTCCCCTCCCATTCGAGCAGCTCCGCTACGCCTGCCACGTCAAGCTCCAGCCTAATCGAATCATCAAAGCTGATTGATACCGTTGTAGACGTGCTGCTCGATGATCTCACATCACTCGCGAGGGGGAATGAAAACTGGAAATCAAGGGGTAGAACTTTCAAGGCCTGCGTCATAAGAATTTTCCTATGGATATGGCGGAATCATCCTGCCCGAAACCCCCATTTTTTTAGGGAACGCCGTCAGCTCTTTACGTCAAGCTGTCGGCTCTGGGCTCCATTGGAGAAAGAAGTCGCATTACCCAAGACTGGGAGCTCCAATAGTGAGGATAAACCCCTCACGCCCGAGGATCTCAAAGGGGTCGTTGAGTTTGCCGAATGGGTCCAAACCGAAAGCCAACGTGAAGCTTTCTGGTATTCCACAAAGCTAACGAAGTGCTCTTTCATTAGCTGTAACGCGGACGTGGAGATCAATAGACTATACGCTCATTTCTAACGCCGTCCCGACTGGGACTACCATTTGTACGACTTTCGCGCAGGGAGTGTAGCATGTTCTCGGTCTAGATATAGAGAAGGTGGGATGTTGTAGGATTCGGTTTGATATCGTAGCGTCTACATAACCAGGTACGCCCTGCACAACACGGGTCGGTATCGAAAGGATTCTTATGCTCTAAGTTTTAGGGTTAGTCAAGTGATCTTACCCGGGAGGGTTGGACGCTCGAGATCACTGCAAAAGTTGTACATATTGCTTATCCGTTGTTACGCACTCTCCTTGCCTGAGTTCGGGACAAATTGCTCCGACAAAACGCGGGACGTTGTCTGGAATGAGACAACGGGCGTATATACTCCAAGGATGCACTGGTCATAACCGTGGACTCGGGTGGTTCGGCCAGGGTTGCCCAAACCCAGAAAAAAAATCCGACCTTCGGCGTCGCCGAGTCCCTTGTGCTAGAAGTCTGACGCTTGGGATCATACTCAACAAATCTGAGTGGTTCAGCCCGTAAGTGCTCGGTTAGATCCGGTCCGTGAAGAGCAAAACTCTCGGGGTTGGATGGGTCTTGCTGTATTACACGCCTAGATGCGTACGATCCCGAAGAGGATAATTATAAGCAGCCATGAATGGTGCCTAAGGTGGTTGCCCCAGTACTTAGCCGAGGCAAGGCACCTTCGGGTTTTACGAAATACCTCGGAACCTTGAGAGCCTAAAATACCTATTATACGATGCATCGAGTAACATTGGGTGACGTCGCTGTAAGTCAGACGGAGGCAAGGCCAGCCAATGGATCATGTTCACACAACGTCATCCGCCGGGAGGGGGAAATGTTGTATGTTGTTTGTGGCGTTCAATTTCGTGGCAATTCACATTCAGGGATCGTAACTGGGACCACACGCGGAGATCCGGTCACCCATAGATCTCGTCGCTCTTCAACCGACACAAGTTATGAATGCATTGATTTCACTGTGAGAATTCAGCAGGCACGCTCAAGCAATGATTCCGTGAGGACACTTGGCGCTTTTAAGACCTGCCGGTATCGCACACTCCCGCCACGAACAGCTTCCCAAGACGTCCAGCCATCCATTTGTCCTCGAATACTAATCCCTTCCTCTTACGCGCGTCCCTCCACTCCACTGCATCGTCTTCAGCTTGGGTCCCCACATTCAGCCGCAGCGATAAAACGAACATACGATCAATCCCCTCGAAGGGTCGCAGCCGTTCCAAAGTCGACTCCGAGCAAATCGTGGGCCAGCTCGGCGGGAATAGCGAGCTTCACCCATCTGGTGGACCTGGGAAGGGAGCAGAAGGAAAACGAAAGGAAATGGACAGGAAACGCGCCGAGGCTTGGTGCTGGGCGGGTTGATGGTGAAGGGGGTCTGGGGACGGGAGAGACAGCTCGACACAACCGTAGTTCGGGACGTTTGGGTGGCAAGGCTCCTCAGTTCAGTGAGCTGGCTCTTTTCCTTATGTCATTTGGGTATCTTAGTTTTATCTCAGCGTCCTGGCGACTATAATTTTCTTTCCTCTAAGGTTCACGGTCGGGGGAGCAGCTCGTCCTAAGTCCAGGCGGCTTTCCTGGTACCGCCGACCGCTCGCCAGCCTTCGCCCGAGACACTCTCCAACCCCCAGCGCTTCGAAAGGCGTTGGAATTATGATCCGCACACCACATTCCAACGCAAGGCTCCTCATTATCCATCGCGTCGCGCCGGCCCCATCACCACAAGCTCCAAGAACTTTCGGACCTACGGCGATACACTTCTCTAGTCATCGTCCCGGTTTAGCGTCCTTACTCTTCTCCACCACCATCAACTGTCGGGCCACCGTCGATCGTGTCGCACTTCGGTGGTCCGAAGAGTATCATTCCCAGCTGAACCGTCCACGCCCTCGCGCGCATCAACACAAGCCAGACTACGCTCAACGTCAGTCGTCACTCTCGCTTCAAACCACGACATTTCACCGCATCATCTGTCTACGCCGAGCCCATCATTCAGCGCAAAGACCTCGGGCGGGCACCGCTCAAACGACGTTCCGGGTGAGGGGACCGCTTGTCCCTTGGGTGCAGCTAGACTTGTCGACAAACAGCGGCAGGGATGCCTCGCATGAAAGGAGATATCCTCCTAAAAGCCACATCTTTGTTGACCAACATCACCCAGTTTAACAACCTTTTGCCAATGTGAAAGCTTTCAAACGCAGCGAATCTCCCACCCCGAGGCTGCGGAAGGTCGCGAGGCTTCACTAGAGCAGTAATTAGGAAAGTTCGAGTCTAGTCGAAGTGGTCCCTTCTGAGATTACGACGGGACGGAGATACTTACTCAACCGGGCACTGAATGAGGCCAGTATCAGGAATATCTGATTGACTACTACGTTGCGAACGGCCAAAACAAGGACGAAGTAAGTAAGTGGAATGCCGTTTTGGTGGGTCTGACCAACTCTTCGGAACTTTCTTAACCTAGGTGAACCAATCCGCACAGTAATGGTAAGAGGAGTCTCTACCTACTCGAACGGGTCTAATGATTTCCCCGTTTTTCTTGAACTCCAATTTAGACGGACGAGTCTCAGTCGCTTGGATGAAGCCTCAAACCGCGTCGGTCCTTCGTTCGACGAGGTCGAAAACTCGTATCTCCGTCGGACTGATACTGCCTAAGAACACGTGGACACCGACCGGATGAATGGGAAGTGAGTAACGCGGGCGCTGTTTCTGGGGAAACAGAGTTCCCGCGGAGAACCGCAAGCAGTGAAAGGACGGTTGGCAGACGTTCCGGCCGAGGCTCTAACAGCGGTTTTAAGGGTGTGCTTTGAAAAGACTCTGTCCCCCGAAGAGCGATATGTGCAACCCCTCCAGTTTCCGCTCAACATTCCTTATCGGCGAAGCGCTGGTGCCAACCCCGGCTAGACACGCTGCCCTCGAGAAGTACACTATGGAGCCGGACGAGCTGGTCGTCGGCCCTAGACTATCTCACTCCCGGTTCCAACTCCAAGGCACAACGTTTGTAGAGCAAGGTCGGAGAGTAGGGAGGCAGGCTGCAGGACTAGGATCTCATGGAGGACAATAGCGTTCGAGCGTGCGGGTCTCCAGACAAGACCGGCGAGGACACGTAATCCCAGCTGCAGGAGAGTGAGCTGGTTCAGGCAGGCTCTAGGGACGAGTTTGATAAAGTAGAGTTTTCTGCAATGAATGAAAATCGAGTATTATGCTCGGACCTTTGCAACCTTCCGAAGGTTCCGAAGGTGGAGTTTATTTGGACCATTATGCTCCGACCTTTGCAAGCCTCCGGATTCAGTCGACGAAACCACTGTCTGACATCACGTCGGCGTTCGAAGTCTGGATGGTCACTGACGGCTGAACCGTGGGACACACAGAATGAGGCGGTGCGGATGCGGGGATGGAAGCCACCTCGTGTACGAGAATCACTCTTGTCCCACCACCTAGACTCCTTCATCCTCGCGTCGGTCAGCGACCAGCTCACATGACGAACGTATTTTTACAAGGCCAACCGCAACCGCAGACTAATCGAGAGTACGTCTTCGAGGACCCGCTTGCACCTCTGCGCCTCCCTCCTTTGGCGCAGATCAGCGAGTTCTGGAGACGATACGACCGCCTTGCGGACGTCCACGACAAGAGGTTGACCGCAAACCTCAACGGAAACTTGGACGTTCTTCTCATTTTCGTGAGGTCTCTTCTGTCTCCCGCTTGGCTGAGCACTAACTCGTTAACGTGCGCTAGGCCGCACTATTCTCGGCCAGGGTTGCCCAAACCCAGAAAAAAATCCGACCTTCGGCGTCGCCGAGTCCCTTGTGCTAGAAGTCTGACGCTTGGGATCATACTCAACAAATCTGAGTGGCTCAGCCCGTAAGTGCTCGGTGAGATCCGGTCCGTGAAGAGCAAAGCTATCGGGGTCGGGTGGGTCTCACTTATAGTATACACCCATAAATGCGTACGATCCCGAAGAGGATAATTAAGAAGCAGCCATGAATGGTGCCTAAGGTGGTTTGCCCGAGTACTTAGCCGAGGCAAGGCACCTTCAACATCTTTACGAAATACCTCGGAACCTTGAGAGCCTAAAAGACAAATCATCGAGTGACGCTGGGTGACGTCGTTGTGTGCGAGACCAACACGACGGATCAGCCAATAAATGGCGTTGAACGGGCGTTATCCGCCGGGCGGGGGAATATTATTGATATTGTGTGGCTTGGGTGGGACGGCGATTCAGCGGGTCCGCAATGAACCGTTGTTTGTGGCGTTTGACGGGAGACGCGCAATTCACACTCCGCTTCCTTTGGGATTCAAACATCGACCGACAACTCCCTTGCGTCCACCAGAGCTTGCGTCAGGCATCAACCACCATGAGCGATTCGTTTGCTTCAGTGGACGAGAAGGATCGGGAGGCGCTCTGTGGATTTTTGATTATCCTAAAGGAGGTCTTGGGAGGAGGAGGGAATGGTCATACCCCGGCGCAGAGGGAGACTATTCTGTCGAATGGCAAGGTTCCCGTGAGTTAGGTTTTCCTTCTCGTCCGATGTCTTGGCCAAGCTCCTTCGTGCTGGCGATCACAATATCTATCCACCCTTCTTAGTCCTACAGTCGAGGAGGCGCGGCTCGTCCAAAATACCAGACTACCCTCCTTGTCCCACCAACTCCGTCGTCAGCCCAATCTGCCGAAGACTCTCTCTAAGCCCAAGCCCTTCGAAGGACCCTCACACCGGGATCCGCATCCCATCTTCCTCTCCACACACCTCTTTCACCAAGACAAGATAGTCCTACGACAAGATATCCTCCAGCACCAGCGACGATCAGACCTACCACAACGCGGTTTTCTACTCCTCGACCCAGTTTGATCCCCCCGTTCCCCGCCGCCACCGTCCTCGGTTGGGTCTGAATCGGTCATCTCGGCGGCTCAGTATTATGAAGGATCTCAAAGGTGTCATCGAATTCGTCGAATGGGCCCAGACTCAGACGCAGTACGTCCGCCGGAAGTCCTCGCTTTCGCTTCGGTCCGCGACGATCCTGGCCACTTCGACGTCGTCATCCAGCGCGTCGTTCAGCGCGAAAACTTCGAGTACGGCTCAGACGAGCCCGTGGGTGAACAGTCCACTGGCCGCTTCGGGGCAGCCGCACTACCCCTCAAACGTTCCCGTGGACGGACCGTATACCTCGACGAGGAGGAGTTTTTCTGCAAGCGATATCAATCGCTTAGCGGAGGACGTCATGAGGGAGGGAGATCCATATGGTCAGCACCTGCAACCGCAACACCAGGCGTACGGGAACCCGTTAGCACCATCCCACCTCGCCCCACTCTCCGCGGAGCACCTGGACTCGTTCGTGCCGCCGGTTCAGCGGAAGCATTCAATGCAGGAGTTGCGGACCGTCAGGGCCTTTGGCATTGTCCTTTGGAGGCGGGTTGGCAGCCACTAGTTGTCCTCTCGTCCCCAAACGTCGTCATTGATCACGGGACCTCGTTAGAGGTGTCCGACGGAAGGTTCGCCTCTGCACGTCCCTCTTCACAACCGTTACTCGAGACACGAATGTCAACAAGCGCGCTTCGAGACCACTTCCAAACGCCAACGCTCGAGGTGGTGTGCTGTCGGAATCCGTAACCGTCGTCAGGTGCCCGACCCCCCAATCTTGTGATTCCTTCCAGCTTGATACGAAGAAGGCGTGAAGAGCAGCGCCTCGTCTCTTGGTACTCCATCTCGTGCCCCAACTTCTACCTCCACAACGAGCAGCGAGCGCCAGTCGAGGTCGGGGACAGCGAGGGCCTTTGGTGGCGTAGAGGTCCAGGCCGTTCGAGAGGAGTGGAAGTCGGTGCCGAGCAGGACGAAGAGGATAGCGGCGAGGTTGAAAATATGGAAGATGCGACTCATCCTGCGCCGAGGGTAATTCCAAAGGCCGCGATCGTTGAGCCTTGTCCCTCCCCGTACGCACTCGGTCAGCAACCCGTTTCACGGGAATTCCCCGTCCAGCCTTTCCCTCCTCCACATGGCGCCCCACTTCCTCAGATGCAGCCTTACCTCCAGCAAGCATTTTTACCTCATCCGCAGGGTCTACCGCTGCAGCAGAGCAACGTACCCCTGATGGCCATCCTGCTCGCCGCACTCCTTCCCCAAGTAGGCGCTGATATGGCACCCCAACCCCAAGCGACGAATGCCACGCGAAATCTCTTGGCGGGTTTAGCTCCTCTTTTGGCGGCTAACC
>WSTX01000074.1:0-23826 GCA_019633405.1 Tulasnella sp. 408 | reverse complement strand
GAGATTTACGGGTTGGAAGGATCCGGATCGTCGAGTCACCTCCCACCACCACCGTCCCCACCACCGCCGGCGACGTTATTGCCAGCCCCACCGGCGATCACTTCAGCGCACCTGTTCATCCCTCCACCTCCACCTCACGAACCGTCCGACTTGCCTCAATACGTCGCCGGACCGTCCGCACCTTCGCTGCTTGGACCGGAGAAACTCTCGGTTTTGCCATCTGCTCCCGAGGACTTCGCTGCTTCAGCGCCGTCTGAGCCTCCTGTCTTCCCCTCGGCGCCTCCAGCGGAGACCGACCAGGTCGTCCCGTCTGCCCCGCCGATGTTGGAGGATGGTGAGGTGCAGCAGGCCTTGGCCCCGAGCGCTCCGCCGTTGGAGGATGATGGACACGCAGGTCCGAGTGCACCGAGCCGTGCGGCTTGAAGGAGACTTCGTTGGAACTCGTCGTTTGATTAATCATGCACATGCAAACTAGTCATAAATTTCTGGACGTTCGTTAATGCGAATGACGCTAACCTCGTTATGTTTTTCGACTTTTTTTTTCACCGCTCCTACCTCACCCATCCTCCTCCCTTCCGCCTTCATACACCGCTCTCCGCTTACCCGCTACTCTCTCTGTCTCTGTATGAGGGACCCGCCGCCGCCGCTGCTTTCGTCGCCAATACGTTCGCTTTTCTGGTCGTGATTAATTGTTGTTTTATTTCAAACGGTAAATTATTACCCCCAGCATTATTTCCGTTTTAGGTCTTTTTTGCTTTTTTGTGTCCGAAAATACAAACATGATATTTGACGCATTTGAACGCAGATACTTGGACCTAGTGCATGGGGGGATGCATTAGTATTGCCATCGAGCTACGGTACCCTTGAGCAACATGAGTAAATCATCATTCGAGGGAACTTGAGAGTACCGACCGCAATCGAGGCGACAATGACACTAAATCCTGTGGCTATCAAGGTGGAGAATCGACCTGCCCTGATCAACTGCAATGCGTGCAACGAGCGAGCTGAATGACCGGCCAGACCTGCGCGAATAGATTGAGACTTATAGTCAGGGGCGACAACGCGACGGGCATCTAATATTCTACATCTAGGCGGTAAGGACATCATGTTCATGATAAGTGGTCGTGAGACGGTAAACGAATGATGAGAGTCCTAGACTCGCGACGGGGAATACCTGGAAGCACATGCGTATGAGCAAGGAACGCTGAACGATGTTTGGCATCATCATACACCGATATCGTATTGGTACATTGAGGCCCCTAGCATCCGTCACAAGTAACTCGAAAACGACGACTCGAATCAACCCGGCCGGTCCAGTCACTCCATCCAGTCTTGAATGAATTCCCAACAAATAGAGCACACTTTGCTCATCGCCCGGCCCGTCCTTGTATAAATACCGCATGCATCAATACAAGCCACCCTCATATCTTCATAATTGCGTCGCATAAAGTATAACCCCCCATCAATCCATCTAAGGCTTCTGCTTCACAAACCTCGTCTGAGAGGCTAGCATAAACAGCTCGTGCTTGAGTGAAGCATTCCTCCGCATCATCCTGTCGATTCCAGAACGCGTATAGCCTTCCAAGGCTCAGCAGTTCTCTCGCGTCGTCTTTGGAGTTACTAGAAGCTACGATACTGCTGGGACTCTGGCCGGACTTTCCTGAGACGGCAGGGCACCTACCTTGATTCCGATCCCCCCCCCACCGGTTAGGCAATTTTGGGGACCTGCGAAGTGGACCTCTCCGGAGTATGTTTGTGACTGAGTTATGACTATTAGGGGCACGGTTGACTTAGATAGTCTTAGTCGATTTGCAAGTAACCGTAATGGGCTTCAAGCACACCCTGAAGGTTTGCGAGTACATGCTTAGGCCTCTTAGCTATTGATGGTAAAGCCCGTTTGGTGACAGAAAACCGAGGGTCGCACCTTATTTTTCATGCATTTAAAGGGAGCTTTAAGAAAATACCAACCTTGTAATCTAGGAGTCCCAAATTCAAATTTCTGGTGTAACTTGAATTCTTCAGTCAGTTCGTATGATGTGTTGAAAGAGTGGTCAAAGAGCGAATCTCCGTCCTAGATACCTGAGACGAATGGTAATGACCACCGCTGGAGTAACACCCACGTTTGGAAATCTTACGGCCTAACCCGGCCTCCGCTAGCTCGCACTGAGGCGTAGTCGTGTACTATTTATTTACGCGAACCGTTAGAAACCCCAGTCGTGGCCGCTCTTCGGGCCAAATTTTATGCTCCAATCATATCATAATAATAAACAAAATCTGTATTGGGAGACGGTCTTCCGTAAAATCCGTAGTAAGGCTATAAATAGAGCTCGTTGCGAGGTTCGGCGCGATGACGCCACACGGCATATCGTCTGGTGGGCAGTTCATCGACCGCCAGCTTGGTTTTCTGCAGCTGAGCGATTGTGCCACCTATCTGAAGATGCGCCTTCACCGACTCGACCGTGGAGTCGGCAGTTAACATCCATGCTTCGTGAATGCCCTTCCCTTCATGCCTCCCAATGACGAGGACTCGCTCACCCAACCGAATCAGCTCTGTGAACGGAAATGGATATAATTGAGGGATTGTAAAGAAAAAAACCTCCGCAGTGCCTCTGATATGAAGAGCTTCGTTGACGAACCATGTAGCGCCTCCAAAGCAGTCTGGTCTGTTTTTGTCAGGGTAGAACTGTTCGACGGAAGAGGTCCAGCGAGGGCTCTCTTCCAAGTCTTCACCGCGAATCCGATGGGGGACTCCGTGCAGCCAGGGGGTGGGGTGCCTTGAAGGCCAAGCAGGGTCGGGACATATCTGGGCCTTTTTTGGGGGGGGGGGGCAGGGGAGGAAACAGTCTGTAAGTGTCTATCCAAGTTTCAGACCGGAGACATCACCCACCAAGTTAACATGACCAAAGTGATCCTCAAATTCAGTGGGTGTGGCGCCTGGATTGGCAATCCAGAGATGGCCTGACGCCATCGCGATCACAGACATCCCCGTTGGCTCGTCGAAGGTAAGGTATCTGGTGAAATCGGTCTCTCCACGAGGAATCTCCCATTGAGCAACGATTCGATCCATGTCGGGCCAAAGGTCTTCGAGTAGGTCACTGTCGGAAGGGATAGAAATGCCGCATAGGAACACCTGTTCGGGGGTGGCCAACGCGGACATCACCCTTCGAGCTGACTTGCCCCAGCAAATGGCAACCTCCCAGTGATCCTGTGGTCCAAAGAGGTAATATGGCTGCTCAAACTTGTAGGTGATCTCCCCTGGGTCCCCTTTGGCCTCGTTGTGAGCGATCAAACCGACAGAAAATCCTCGATCATCCTCAATGAGGGAGAGATAAATGTCGCCTTCCTGTGTTGATTTTGTGCGTAACCATGGGGGCTGGGTTGGAATGAATGTGAGACCACTGCCAGTCCAGGCATGCGGATATGCCAAAGTTTGGAAAGGTTCGATTGCTGCCGCAGTGAAGGTCCACATCTCGGGATCTAGTGCGGACATAACAGAGTCCAGGTAGTAGAGGTCAAGGCTGTGGGCCCTTGCAACGGCGATGTCTTGGTGTCTGATCTGAATGGCCCCCAAGAGGTTTTGCTATTTTGGGGTCAGCTTTACCACTTCGAACTGAGTAAATACCAAATAAGCCTACCAGTTCATCATCTTCCGTCCCTACGAGCCTTACGGATCGGCCGGAGAGACAGTGAAGGATAGTGGCGCCTTGGTGAGTGCGACTCCTAGCAAATCCCCATAAAGAATGGGTGGCGTCGAGGAGCTCAGAATAGCCGGTCCATGATCGCGTAAGCCGGACATGTGGGTTTGAAGCGGGCATTCGAGGTGCGGAGAGATGTAGTTCAAAAGCATATGCGAGATCAGATCTACTAAAGAGTCTTAGAGTTATCCAACGGAGCCAATTCCGGAGGCTTACCTCGTCGAAATCACGAGTGTGGAATTATCCGGGCCATCGTGGACGATGCTTCCACCGTTAATGATGCCGTCGACACCATCAAAGGAAGCTTGGGGTCTGGTATGAGGCTCGTTCTCAAGATCCCAAAACTCGAGAACTCGTCCGTTCAGCTGGACCACCAACCACCTTGAAAAGCAAATGTTCAACCAAGTGACTGAATTTTCCGGTCGGAGGATACACCGAGAAGGACGGAGGAGCTCTCGGGGAATATCGCTATCCCACCATCCCTGGAGCCTAATGGTCCGCACACAGAGTGCCTCCATGGTCTGGGTGTTAACAGCACTCAATGGCAAGGCCCACGAAGGCCAGGGAAGCTGTTGTTGGATAATTTGTCGGTTGACAGCTACGGCCCATACAGAGTGGGTCCGTGTTACAGTAGCTAAGGATTTGCACACCTGCATGGTGGAGAGTTGAGTCGACGAATCACGTCGCAAACAAGATAGCTCACACGACGAAGACGTAAAATATGTTTTACGTCAAGAAATCGCGCGATAATGAGGAAGATATCTAGAGGTATGTTCGCTAGACCGTACTACGGTGATCATTTCGAGGGGTGAGGTAGGCTTGAAACGCGGGTCTCGTGGACAAACATTCTTTTACCTTTCTTAGGAAAGTAGAGTTGCCTATTGAATGATGCAATGATCGTCTTGGGTTTCTGGTGAATCTCATGTTATAGGAGAGTGTTCTTCGACAAGTGGTGGATTCGGTCAAGGTTCGAACAACTTTAAACTTTGCTCCGCTGTTAGTCTACTAGCTGTCGGTTCAACTTCTAGCTAGCGTGGGTCCAAGGCGCAACTCCTCAAAAGACCCCTGGCACATGTCATGAAGGTAAGCTGAAAGAAAGCAATACACCTTTTTTGAATTTGTCACGTTAACTGCTGAGAGGCGTCTGTCGCTACACTCTTCGTTTTGGCATCAGCTTCAGAGGACTTCGCCTTTCCGGACCGTCCGGGCCTCCCGTCCTCCCTTCGGCGCCTCTAGCGGAGAACGACCCAGCAGCTACAGCTAGTATCGCGGTCATTCGGTCTGCCTCGCCGATGTTGGAGGGTAGTAAGATGCAGCGGGAACTTGGTCTAGTTCCTCGCGCGCCCTGCTCGAGGATGATGGACATGGAAATGCAGGGCCCAGCACACCGAGCCGTGTGGCTTAAATAAGCATCAGTGTGACTCGTCGTTGGTTAATCATGCACATGCAAACTAGTCATAAATTCTCTCCGTTTCACGGACGTTCCTCAGTTCGAATGCCGCTTCCTCCTCATGTTTTAGACTTTTTTCACCGCTCCTATCCCACCGTTCTCATCGTACCCTATCATACACCGCTCGCTACCTACCCGCTACTCTTTGTATGAAGGACCGCCGCCTCTGCTTTCGTCGCCATACTTTCGCTCTTTACTCTTTCTGGTGTAATTTAGTGTTATTCATGTCAAACGGTAAATTAATACTCCCAGCATTATTCCTTAGGTGGGTTTGTGTCCGAAATACAGGATGATATTTGACGCATTTGAAAGCAGATACTGGTATTTAGGTGGGGGAATGTTGATGCTCCGAATGAGCGCGGTAGATCTCCCCCTTCGCTCATCTCTTAAACATCTCTGCCGATTGTTCGCCGTCCGTGAGGTCCCATTTGAATTTTTGATCGCCAATCTTGTCTGTAAACTCTTTTTCACGAGTTCTTCAGGGACCTGAGTTTCAGCATAGACGCGCTTTATCACGATTTCCTCAGGCACTAGAGGTATTATATTCCCAATAGTAACGGTGGCTTGCCCGCCCTTCGCACGTGGTTCAGCATCCGTCATTTTGATCCCCTCTCGGGGGATTCGGAGTACAGGCAGTCCGTTGAGGATCTCCAGCTTTGGGAGATTGATCTTAGGTGCAGTTTTCATCTGTGGTACATGAAGGAGACTTACAGCCTTGTAAAGGGGGTCTGGAGATTCTCCGCGTTGAGGTGTCAAGCTGTCTACCATGCTAGGGGAGGTTGGAAATGATGATTTGGTCGGGGGAGAAAGAGAGTTGTGAAGCTCTTGGAGTGATCCTTTGTGATGGACGGGGATGTGGGATGCGGAAGTTTCGACGGTTGAATGAGCTCCGGAAATTGGCATGAGTGGATTCCTCTGCATTTAAAGTCAACAACGCAAGGTATCAAAATCGCTCATCTCTGTAGCTACGTACACGTAAGTTCCGCTAACCCCATTTGCTCTCCCACACGTCAGCGACCTGTCTTCCCTAACGTCTTGTAGAGCACGGGTGTCGACCGGGCATCTCTAACAGTGATGTGATCGTTTGCGGGGTCCACCAATCTAGAGGTTTTCCGTTTAAAAGAGGCACGAAAGAATGCTTGCTACACAAGTGAGTAATTCAAACTGTGGATAAGGTCACACAGTCGGAATGTTCGAAATGCGAGGCCCACGACGCGTAAGAAGCATTTCTTTTATGGTTCGAAACACCTGTACCCCAACATGGAAGCAAAGTTATTGTATGACGTCACCTTATTCAAGAGCTGCTGGCTCTGCTGACCCATAACCTTGAACCGGTGGCGAAAAAACAGCCGGTTTGAGCTGTAGATGCCTTGTAGCGGTGCCTAGAGAACAATTCACATCTAGCTTTTGAGAGCACGCATCGAAACCTGGAAGTCTTGCAAAGCTTGGGACTCGCTTCCATGGAACGTTCAAAACAAGTGACCCTGACAGGGTATGAAAGCTGCACAAGGTTGGAATCCGGCCAAACGTCGCTTTATTCGAAAACAACATAACAATCAGGTTTTGAGCGACGATTGGGGCCTTGATATGCTTGACCATCGTGTTTTGCGTGATGTAGAGAATACTAGTGGCTCGGAGAGTGAGCGGGCGTTGAAGAAGAAAACCGAGAGGTTCGTTGATGACCCGGTGCAGTCTTCTGTTGGCGTGATGTGGTTGGCGTCGACCATCCGTCCGCGGTCACTTACACCACTTCTGCTGGACAGAATTGGACCTCTCATCGAGAACGTCCGAAGAATCTTCACTCTATCACGACCAATACCGCAAATCAACTCAACAGCGGGGACTTCGACAACCACGAGCCAACGTCCGGGCAGGCAATGATGACAGCGATCACGATAACGGGCGGCCCAAGCCACGAACGCCACGAACCAGCCATGCCAGAAAGGAATAACTCCGACCGGGCGTAACGTATGGACAGTTAGCGGCAAGATGCTTTCGGCACCATGAAGTGGAAGGTGAATAGGAGGAGCCAGCAGGAGGAGCAGCAGCAGGAAGATCGCGTCAGAGGTCGGAGACGATAACGAAGAGGGAGAGGCAGCAAATCAACGCCCGCAGCCAAAGCGGAGGAATACGGCGGTTTCTCTACTTTTTTAAACGCAAAACTCTTCCTCGCGCCTCCTCGCTCAAAAGCCGACTCCGCCAACCGCCGAAGCTCCCTTCCAGCTTCGCCTCCACCTCCACCACCACCAGCTAGCTTCGAACCGGCTAACGTCACTCAACAACAGGGCCGCCTCAAGACCAAGCGGAGGACGACGAAGACGACGACCACAGGCCTCAATGCAACCGTCCGCTTACCGCCGACGAGACTTCGGCATTTGGCCTCGCGTGCGACGTACCACCGCACCCACTGCTTCTATGAACCCGAGAGCGTCGGAGAAGTAGCGCGAAGCGAAAGGTGCTGGTGCAGCGGAGGACCTTCCCAAGTAACACATGTACCTGGCTGGGATGGAGAGCTGTATTTCTTAAGTGGTCATGAAACAGCAGGCGAATGCTCAGACGCTTAGACAAGAGGAAAAAGCTAACCATAATAGAAGGAGAGAGCCAAGTGTGACGAACAAGTATATACAACGGGTCCCAAACATTATTACGCGCCACACGGAACCAATCTTGACATATCGGAATGGGAGTATATACCTGCCTCGCCAGGTGTTTGCGCTTCGGCAAGTTCAGTTCAGCGCAAATTTGGTGGAGCGCAATCATCGATCTCATTTTCAAGGAAGATGTACAAACTGAATCGTCAGGCGCGAGATTCAGGTGGGATTTGCGCTCCAAGAGTATCGTTTGTTCTTCCAGTTTGTCGCCACATTGCACCCCAGACCTTTTTTGCGGTTCGAATTTTTACCCATCTCGTATGGCATACGGCGTTAAAAGCCTTGTCCATCATACGATGCACCGACCGAGCGCGGGGGATCCTTCCTAGATCATTCAACGCGCTCGCCACACCCTCATCGTCGCCGATGCGGGAGAAGATCTCGTGCGCTTCCCGTAAGGCCCTCTCCGCCTCTTCATACTTCGACTGGTCGCGATAGATTCGTCCCAGACCGTGCAACGCGTTTGCCGCACCCAGGTCATCGTCAATGCGGGAGGCGTGCTCGTGTGCTTCCCCTAAGGCCGTCTCCGCCTCTTCATACTTCGACTGAGCATGATAGATCCGTCCCAGACCTTGCAACGCGTTTGCCGCACCCACTTCATTGCCGATGCGAGAGTGGATTATGTGCGCTTTCCTGAAAGCGTTCTCCGCCGGTTGAAACTCCGATCGAGCACGATAGATGAATCCCATACCATTCAACGCATTTGCCACACCCAGGTCGCTGCCGATGCGCAATTGGATGTCGTACTCCTCCCTGAAAGCCTTCTCCGCATGTTCATACTGCGACCGAGCATAGTAGATGTGTCCCAAACTATCCAACAAGTTTGCGGCACCCTGGTCGTTACCGATGCGAGAGTGAATCTCGCGCGCTTCCGTCAAAGCCTTCTCCGCCTCTTCATACTGCGACCGAATACGGTAGATATCTCCCAGACCGTGCAACGCGTCTGCGGCACTCCTGGCGTCGCCGATGCTCAGGTAGATGTCGTGAGCTTCCCTGAAAGCCTTCTCTGCTTCTTCATGCTCCGACCAAACATGGTAGATGGGCCCCAAAATATTCAACATGTCCGCTACACCCCGTTTGTTGCTGATACGGGAGTGGATCTGAAGCGCTTCCCTGAAAACTTTCTCCGCCACTTGATACTGCGACCGAGAATAGTAGATGCGTCCCAAACTGTCCAACACGTTTGCCGCACCCTTGTCGTTGCCGATGCGTGAGTAGATGTCGTGGGCTTCCCTGAGAGCCTTCTCTGCTTCTTCATACTGCGATCGAGCACGGTAGATCCGTCCCAGAGCGTGCAACGCGTTTGCCGCACCCATGTCGTTGGCGATGTGCGAGTGGATGTCGTGTACTTCCTTGTAAGCCTTCTCCGCCTCTTCATACTCCGACCGGTTATAGTAGACTTCCCCCAGACCGTTCAACGCAATTGCCACACCCAATTCGTCGCCGTTGCGCGAGTGGATGTCGCGCGCTTCCCTGAAAGCCTTCTCCGCCTTTTCATACTCTGACCGGGAATGATAGCTCTTTCCCAGACCATATAACGCGTTTGCCACACCCACGTCGTTGCCGATATAAGAGTGAATCTGGCGTGCTTTCCTGAAAGCCTTCTCCGCCTCTTCATGCTTCGACCAAGCATGGTAGGTGTCTCCCAAACCGTTCAGCGCGGCTGCCATACCCAGGTCATGCCCGATGCGGGCGCAGATGTCGTGCGACTCTTCGAAAGCCTTCGCGGCCTCTTGATACTCTGACCGACCCTGGTAGATCCTCCCCAGAGCGTACAACGTGTTTGCCACATTTGGGTCGTCGCTGATGCGAGATTGGATCTCGTATGCTTTCCGTAAGGCCTTCTCCGCCTCTTCATCCTTCAACTGAATACTGTATATCTGTCCTAGACCCCTCAACGTGTTTGCGACACCTAAGTCGTCACCAATGCACGAGTATATGTCGTGCGCCTCTTTAAAAGCTTTCTCCGCTTCTTCATACTTCGACAGAGCAAGGGAGATCTCTCCTATACCAACCAACGCCGTAGCTTTTGCTGAATGGTCTTCCGTTCGAGAGGCAACGTCGGCTGCCGAGCGGAAGTGAACCTCAGCCATTTCATTGTTGAACTGAAGGCGACACATCGTCCCTAGCTCATTCAATAAGGCCGCAGACCGCACTTTCATGTCCCCAGTGTTGGGCTTCGAAGGCACTGTAGATGGCTAATACGCGACGAGATTAATAACCTTAAATATGGTCGATCCAAGCACTTACCAACTGGTAAACCTTTTTATGAAACGTGGAAGCATCCACCCTTTTGACCGGCTTTGTGGCCCAACAATCTGACATCAGGCTACAGAGGTTCAGGACTGGGGACAGCTGCGCATTATCGCGAATCGCTGGCAATTCCCCAAGGATTACACGATATATAACCTGTGCTGGACCCTCGACCTCTTCGAAGGGCAGCTTTTCAGTCATTATCTGATACATAAACTCAACTGTGAGCTCAACTGTAGCGTGGAAGCCACCCCCTGCGATCGACTTACTTCCCAACATATCCACCCTACTGCCCACATGTCACTGTATGTGTTCGGCGTCTCTTCAGCGAGCACCTCGGGAGCTGTCCATCTCAGAGTATACATGGGATCCGTTAAAGTGAGCTCTAACGTAGTACCAGTGATTTTGATTTTCGGCGATGTCGATGCTTCGGGTGCGTCATCGTTGACCGTTTTGTTGTTCTTTGCTCCGTCGACGCATTGTTGAATGCGTGCCGACCCAAAGTCTGTTATCACTGCATGATAGGACGAGTTGACAAGGATGTTCAGCTGCGCCGAGGGCTGATCAGTGCGCAGCATTTTGATCGTCAATTCAAGAGACTCACCGACTTGAGGTCGCCGTGGCAGATCGGGGGTTCTCTTGTATGTAGGTACTCCACCCCAGATGCTACGTCGCGGACCTAACCCCTTAGCTCATTTAGATAGTCTGGGTTTAGTCGATATCAATGTGCTTACTAAAGAAATGCGTTCTGGAATATCCCACTCGCCAGATTGCAAGAACCCCCGAACGTTTCCGTTTTCCTCCCATGGCATGACAATCCAAGCATCACCGTTACGAATATCCTCGACAAAACCATAGAAGTGGACAATGTTGGGGTGCTTCAGGCTTGCCATTACCCTGACCTCGTTCACAAACGACTGAAGGAGGGCAATCAGAAGGGCGGAGGCAATGATCCAAAGAACCCCCACCTTGAAAAACTTCGCTGTTTTTTCGACATCCTCACGGTCCCATACGAACTTCTTTATTGCCAGGTTGAGCTCGAGCAACGTTTTCAGGTGTTGTTTGGAGTCCCGGCTCACGACTATTTCGGAAGGGATGATAAAGGTTCCAATGCTGATGGTGCCCTGCCCACCCTTCGCGCGAGGTTCGGTTTCCGCCATTTTGATCATATTTGGGGGGAATCGGTGCCTTGACAGTCCGTCGAGAATCTCTCGCTTCACAGTTCATCTCAGTTTGCTATTTCCGCATTACGTATAGAAGAAGACTTACCGCCTTGCCAAACAGGTCTTGAGGTTCTGGAAGCTCGGGTGTCAGACCGTCCGCCATGTGCAGTCACGTAGAGCGAGAGGGAGAACGAGAACGATATGTGGAGGTCTTGGGTTAGAACTTTGTGATGGGCGGTGGCCAAGGGCGAAGAACCCTCGAGGCTTAGATGGAGTCCGGAGGATTGACGTGAGCCGAAAGCTCTTCTTTTTAAGTCGCTCGAAATCTCGTCGCGGGGGCAGAACGGGATCTAGGGTAGGTGGGTGTGACAGCTCAGAGGGCATCACGCGCAGAGGGGACGGCGGTGCTTAGAATACTCGACCGCGTGGGGTCGGAGATGTTCGGGATCGCTGAATCACGCGAAAGCCTAACCGACTCATGTCCGGAAGATGGAGAGCTCAGTTTCAATACGAGAAGGGGTGCGCAGGTGTTGCTCGTCCATTGTGCGCGATGACGTCATTCCATCAGGGAATTTGAATTCAAAACTGGGCCTAGCGTATCACATGCGTTCGATATGTGCAAGAGGTTCGGGTCCAGTTTTCGTAGGCGATTTCAAACCGTTCTATTCCGGATCTTCTCTCGCCTAATTATAAGCGCACGTCGAGCCGAAAGAACATTCGTAGCTTTGTCCGACTTTCGCCTGCCACACCCAACGATCCAGCCCGTGTCATGCGAACCTATATACCGGATATTCTTCGATCTACCTTGATCCAAGCTCGATTCGAACACAGCGAATCCCCCGAAAGCTACTCTAAACATCCTGCAGCATAGGACCGGTACTCTCACATCACACCTGGCGGATCCTGAAAAAGATCAAAAACGTTACTCTCAACGAAATAAGTACTTTGAGTCGCGGCGTTTGCATGAGCGAACAGCATAATGGTCTCTTTGCTGGGGAAGTTTCTGTCTCATTCACCAGGAGCTTGTTCGAAGGCGCGCACGGGCAGCTCAAGCAGGCAATGTCAGTGAGAAGTGCTCAACTCCCTGCCTCGTTTCTTCTAAAAGAAGCCGCTCCGCTTCCGGAACAGTTGCACATCGGGGGTGATCTGTCGATTAGTATGTAGTTGCCTCGGACCCGATAGAGGGAATTACCGGAGCGCGAGCGGTTGGAACTCAGCCGCGCTGAACAAACCCCAAGATTCCGTGACGAAGACTCCGTTGAATGGTATCAGAGTTCGTCATGATCAGAAGCTTCGATATATCGATAAAGATGAGATTGAACTAATTTGTGGTACGAAAATAAAACAGAATGGCTCGACCCGGGTGCACGACGGTGGAAGAACAGCTGACATTGAAAATTGAAAATTCAGGGACACTCTGGAACAAACAGATCCTACCCGAACGTTCACACCCATGGCAAGGTGTCTTCCATCACCCTCCAGCCCACAGACCAGGAGCAGAGCAAGGATAGACAAGACGACTTGACACCAGCGACGGAATATGGAACAAGTCCTACAAGTTGACGTCGTTCAACTTCCCCAGCTCGGTTGAAAGGGACGGGCACTGAAAACACGTGAATGGAAATGTACGGAACGCACATGTGCCTGTATTATATTTTCCAAATTTAGAAGGATAGGGAAAACCTCTTCGTGGGCACAGCACTCGTCCAGCAAGATCCTCGCCTGTAGGTCCGCGGCTGGTTTGTTTCGAGGAATTACTGCACTCACAACGAATGACCCCTCATCCCTTTCGGCCTATTATCGATTCTCTTCCAATGCGGTTAGATATAGTATCAAACGCGGAAGCGATATTGCCTCACCAGACGTGCACCAAGTCGTAGCCGGTGCTCAACAAAGCCACGTCACGAACCTCGACACGCACCGCATCTTCCTCGACACGCCCCGTCGAGCTTTGCATCATCTCATTCGAGATGACCACCCACCAAGATGGGAAACAAAATCGGGTCGAATGTCCTTTTATTCGAAACGCCGCAATCGGGCTTTTCGTCACCCCTGCAGCTTCGATTTGCCTGAAGATCGTGCTTTGCGCGCTATAGAAGATACGTGCGACTAGCAAGAGTAGGGAGGGTGGCAAGCGGCTGGAGCAGAATAGAGAGAGGTCCGTTTGATGCCAGTTTAGGCGTCATCCCTTGATCCTGAAAATCTTGTCCCCTTCCGCTTTTTCCTAACAGGAACGGGTCTTTCGCCTCAAACATCCGACTACTGATCTATATGATAACACGACCAGGACCAAGAGTCGACTCTACAGCCTGGCCTTCGCTGATGGAAGGCCAACTTGCCAGCGGGTGATGAAGGTTACGGACATGGCGCGGCGATCACGACGACGTCCACGGCGGGAGCCACGAGCGCCATAACCAGCCCACATCTGAGAGGAGAAACGGCGTGACCCTTACAGAGTATGAACCCCGAACAGGGATCGAATCTGGCAGAACATCGTTTTATTGGAAGACAGCAGAACAATGCCGTTTTTCGGAAACGCTTGGGCCCTTGAGATGCTTGACCATCGTGCCTTACGTGATACGGAGGATGCGAGCGGCTAGAGAAGGGATGGAGAGTGAACCGGTGCTGAAGGGGAAAAAGGAGAGGTTCGTTCACGACCCGGCCACTTACACCACTTCTTCTTGACAGAATTGGGCCCATCATCGCAAGCGTCCGACGAACCCTCGCTTTGCCACGACCAAGACCGTGAATCGACTCGACAGCAGGCTTCGGCGACGGCGAGTCAACGTGCGCGCGGGTGACGAAGATGAAGACAGCGACCCTGACGGTCACAACGGTGATCACAACGAACCCTGCAGTTGTGCAGAAGCCACCAATGCCACGAGCCAGCCACGCAGGAGAGAAACGGAATGTCGCTTGCGGGGCGTAAACCGCCGCACGGCGTTCGTGCTCATGTTTAGCGGCAAGATGCTTACGGCACCGATGAAGTGGAAGATGAATAGGAGGAGGAGACAGTAGGAGGAGGAGCAGGATGATCGCACGACCGAGGTTAGAGAGATGACGACGTAGAGGGGATGATACAGATGAACCTCCGCAATCGAAGGGGGATACGACCGCTTCGAGAGCGTCCGTCGCACCGCCTTTGGAAAGCCATAATTCTTCTTCTCACCTCCTCGCTCAGCAACCCACTATGTCCGCTGTGGAAACTCCCATCCCAGCTTCACCCCATCTCCACCAGCAGCCAGCCTCCAACCACCCAACAGCACCTCAAAAACCTCACCGCCTCAAGACCAAGCGGAAGACGACGACGCGACCGCCATCCAACCGCCCGCGTACTGCCGCAGGAACTTTGGCATTCGGCGCTCGCGTGTGGCCGACCACCGCGCCCGCTGCTCCTTCGACTCCCATGAGCCCGAGAGCGTTGGAGAAGCAGCGCTAAGCGGAAGGAACGGGTGTAGCGGAGGACGTGCCCGGGGAGTACATGTACTTGGCTGGGATGATGCCCCGTCCGTTCGTAACAACACCACCACTGCCCCGGCAACTAGAAACGACGTAGCGTTACGTCCGCAGAAGAGGATGAGCGTGGTGGAGTAGGATCGGGATGATGAACACGAAGACGATGCTGAAGAACCTGGAAGTGAAGGAGAGGCCGCAGGAGAGGCCAGGAGGGTAGACGTTGGGGCTCACCTTGCGACGGACGACCCGACCGTTTTGGCCCGGTTGCACCAGAGCACCAGCGCGCCTTCCTCTCCACCTGCGCTCAACTCTGAGAATAGAGGTGAACAAAATTTGAGGCCAATCGTTCCCGCGGAAGAGGAGATTTACGGATTGGAAGGATCCGGATGGTCATGTCGCCTCCCACCACCGCCGTCCCCAGTGCCACCGAGATTGCTGCCAGCTCCACCGGCGATCACTTCGTACACCTGTTCATCCCCCGACCTTTACCTCACGAACCATCCGAATTGCCTAGCTACGTTGCCGGACCGTCTGCAGCTTCGCTTCTCGGACCGAAGAAACTCGCTGTTTTGCCATCTGCTCCCGAGGGCTTCGTCGTGACTGGACCGTCTGAGCCTCCTGTCTGGCCTTCAGCGCCTCCAGGGGAGAACGACCAAGCTGCTGCTAGTTCGGTAGTCGTCCCGTCTGCCCCGCCGATGCTGGAGGATGGTGAGCTGCAGCAGGGCCTGGTCCTCAGCGCTCCGCCACTCACGGATGGTGGACATGCAGGTCCGAGTGCACCGAGTCCTGCGACATGAAGGAGCTTCGTTGGAATTCATCGTTTGATTAATCATGCACATCCAATAGTCATTAACTCCTTCTCTTTGGGGACGTTCGTTGGTTCGAATGACGTAACCTCGTTATGTTTTCGACTTTCTGTTTTTCTTTTCTTTTTTTTTCACCGCTCCTACCTCATCATCTCGGTACCCCCATCATACACCGCTTTCCACTTACCAGCTACTCTC
The DNA here is from genome assembly GCA_019633405.1 of Tulasnella sp. 408. Taxonomy (NCBI): domain Eukaryota; kingdom Fungi; phylum Basidiomycota; class Agaricomycetes; order Cantharellales; family Tulasnellaceae; genus Tulasnella; species Tulasnella sp. 408. The sequence goes on along the minus strand of WSTX01000074.1, from coordinate 8,154 downwards.
TCTCTCTCCCCCTCTGTGTACGGGGGACCCACCACGGCAGCTTCGGTCGCCATACTTTCGCTCTTTTCACTCGTTAAGGTGTTATTAGTGTTGTATTTCAAACGGTAAATTATTACCCAGAGCATTATTCCTTAGATCGTTGTTTGTGTCCTAAATACAAAGATGATATTTGACGCAGGTGAACGCAGATACTGGGATTTAGGTGGGGGAATGTTGATTCTCCGAATGAGCACGCTGGTCATCTTCCAGAGCGTCCAACGCGTGTGCCGCACCCTGGTCGTAACCGATGCGAGAGTAGATTTCGTGCGCTTCCCCGAATGCCTGTTCCGCCTTCTGATACTCCGATCGAGCACGGTAGACCTCCCCCAGACTGTCCAACGCGTCTGCCGCACCCTGCTCGCTGCCCATGCGAGAGTAAATTTCGCGCGCTTCCCTGAAAGCCTGCTCCGCCTTTTGATACTCCGTACGAGCATAGTAGGCAGTTCCTAGACCTTGTAACGCGTTTGCCGCGTCTAGATGGTTACCGATGCCAGAGTTGATTTCGTACGCTTCCCTGAAAGCCTTCTCCGCCTTTTGATACTCCGTACGAGCATGGTACGTATTTCCTAGGCCGTGCAACGCGCCGGCCGCGCCCAAGTCGTTGCCGATCCGAGCGTAAAGTTTGTGCGCTTCCTTAAAGGCCTGCTCCGCATGTTGATACTCCGAACGAGCACGGTATGCCTCCCCCAGACCGTCCAACGCGTTCGCAGAGCCGAGGTCGTTGCCGATGCGGGAGTGGATTCTGTGCGCCTCCCTGAAAGCCTGCTCCGCCTTTTGAAACTCCGAACAAAAAAGGTAGGTATTTCCTAGACCGCGGAACGCGTTTGCCGCACCCAGGATGTTACCGATCCGAGAGTGAATTTCGTGCGCTTTCGTGAAAGCCTCCTCCGACTTTTGATACTCTGAACGAGCACGGTAGATATTTCCTAGAACGTTCAGCGTGTTTGCCGCACCCGCGTCGTTCCCGATGCGAGAGTGGATTTCGTGCGCTTCCTTCAGAGCCTGTTCCGCCTTTTGATTCTCCGAACGAGCGCGGTGGACATCTCCCAGACCCTCCAACGCGTTTGCCATACCCAGGGCGTTGCCGATGCGAGAGTGGATTTCGTGCGCTTCCTTGAAAGCCTGCTCCGCCTTTTGATACTCCGAACGAGCGCGACAAGCCTGTCCCAGACCGTCCAACGCGTTCGCGGAGCCAAGGTCATTGCCGATGCGAGAGTGAATTTTGTGCGCTTCCCCAAAAGCCTGCTCCGCCCTTTGGTACTCTGAACGAGCACGGTAGGTATGCCCCAGACCTTCCAACGCGTTTGCTACACCCATCTCGTTGCCGATGCGAGAGTGGATCTCGCGCGCTTCCTTGAAAGCCTGCTCTGCCGGTTGATTCTCCGAACGCGCACAGTAGACCTCACCCAGACCGTTCAACGCGTTTGCCGCACCCAGTTTGTTGCCGATGCGAGAGTGGATTTCGTGCGCTTCTTTGAAAGCCTGCTCCGCCTTTTGATACTCCGTACGGGCACGGTAGAGGTCTCCTAGACCGTCTAACGCGTTCGCCGCACCCTGGTCATTGCCAATGCGAGAGTAGACTTCGTGCGCTTCCCTGAAAGCCTGCTCCGCCTTTTGGTACTCCACACGATCACGGTAGAGGTCCCCCAAACCGTACAACACGTTTGCGGCGCCTAAGTCGTTGCCGATGCGAGAGTGGGTTTCTTGCGCTTCCTTAAAAGCCCGCTCCGACTTTTGATACTCCGAACGAGCGCGGTAGAGGTCTCCCAGACTGTCCAACGCGTTTGCCGCACCCATGTCGTTGCCTATGCGAGAGTTGATTCCGTGCGCTTCCCTCAAAGCCTGCTCGGCCTTTTGATTCTCCGAACGAGCACGGTAGACATGTCCCAGACCCTCCAACGCGTTTGCCATACCGAAGTCATTGCCGATGCTAGAGTGGATCTCCTTTGCTTCCACGAAAGCTTGCTCCGCCTCCTGGTACTCCGAACAAAGGTCGTAGATTAGTCCCAGACCGTTCAGCGCTATCCCTTTTGCTTCTTGATCTCCCGTTCGAGCGGCGACATCGATTGCTGATCGGTAGTGGGACTTGGCCATCTCGTAGTTACTTTGAAGCATGTTTAGGTAGCCGAGCTCGTTCAACAGGGTCGCAGACTGCACTCTCATGTCCCCGGATGTACAGCTTGAAGGTACTGTCGATGGCTTATTGCGGGCTCGTTTCAAACTCCCTGATGCAGTCCATCGGAGCACTCACCAAGAAGTAGACCTTCCTCCGAAACGTGGAAGCATTGATCCTTTTGACAGGCTTCCCGATCCAACAATCCGAAATCAGGCTGCAGAGCGTCAAGATTTGAGACAGCTGGGCCTCAGTCCGAAGTGCTGGCAATTCCCCTCTCATCACGCGGGAGATAATCGGGCCAATTGCGTCGAGTTCGTCAAACGGAAGTTTACCAGTGATGATCTGATACACAATCGCGCACACGAGCTCAGACATGGCTAGAACGCCGACTCTGCGATCTACTCACCTCCCAGCATATCCATCCCACGGCCCACATGTCACTAGGCATGTCCTGCACCCCGTCATCCAGTACCTCAGGAGCTGTCCACCGTAAGGAATAACCTGGATCCGATAAAGTAAGCTCCAGTGAAGTACCGCTCAATTTGAGTTTTTGTCCTGTCAACCCTTCAGCATGCGATGTTTCAAACCCGCTTTCCTTGTTGCATGGTCGAATGCGTGCCGATCCGAAGTCTGTGATCACCGCCCGGTAAGATGAATTAACCAAGATGTTCAGCTGCGTGGCGCGCTGATCAGTGAAGGACCTTTCACACGGCGATTCCACAACTCACCGACTTGAGGTCGCCATGGCAGATCGGTGGTTCTCTACTATGTAGATACTCCACCCCGGCGGCCACGTCCTTTATCTAAGCGAGCGGTCCATTACTTGGATCGAGTGCAGAGACACAAGTGCTCTCACCAAAGAGATGCGCTCCGGAATCTCCCATTCCCCCAAGTGCAAAAAATCCCGAACGTTTCCGTTCGGTTCCCATAATAAGACTATCCAAGCGACTCCTTTCCGCACATCCTCGACGAAACCAACGCAACGGGCAATATTCGGGTGCAAAAGCGTCGCCATCAGGCTCAGCTCATTTGCAAAGGACTAATGGAAAGGATCAGAGCGGCGAGGGCGGCATTAATAAGAATTTTACCTTGAACGACTTTACCGATTGTTCGCCGTTCGTGCCGTCCCATGTGAACTTTTTGACCGCCAATTTTGTCTCGAAACCCTGTTTCCCGTCATGGACGAGCTTTATCAAGGCTTCTTCGGATACCAGAGTCCGGAGTTTCTCGGGAACGGTTATATTTCCTACAGTGACGGTAGCCTGCCCGCCTTTTGCACGTGGTTCAGTATCCGTCATGTCAATCATGTCTTGATCGATTCGGTGTATAGGCAGTCCGTTGAGTATCTCCAGCTTCATGATTCATCTGAAGTCAGTTTCCATATATGCCACATGAAGAATGCTTACAGCCTTGTAAAATGGGTCTGGAGATTCTCCGAGTTGGGGTGTCAGGTTGTCTGCCATGCTAGGGTATAATGATTCGGTCAGGGAGAGAGAAATATGTGAAGCTCTTGGCGTGACACTTTGGGACCGACAAAGATGAGGGATGCAGAAATCTCGACGGTCGACTGAGGTCCGGGAATTTCGATGGGTGGGTTCCTCTGCTTTTAACCGTCAACCACGCAAGGTATCAAAATCGCTCATCTCTGCGGCTGCGTACGTCTTTAGGACCACGGGTTTCGACCGGGATTCTCCGACCGTGATGTGATCAGAATTACTCCTATCATCCAGCCGCAAGAGCCTATCACCTGCCTCACCTGAACGAGCTCGGAAAACGTTGTTCCCGACGAAACAGGTATCTTGTACCACGCGACTTGCGTGAAATAGGATGTCTCTCTACAGAGAAGTTTTTGGCTCATTCATCAGGGAGTTGTTGGTGTGCCCAGACCAAGCAAGCAACCTCAGCGAGAAGCTTAAGTGCTCGACTCATTTTGATCTCGAAGACGGTATCCAGAGTGGGTGTCTCCAACTCGGTCGAGGGAATAATTGGAAAACAAGCGGTTGGAACTCAGCCGCGGTGAACAAGCCCGAAGATTCCGTGACGAGAATCTGTGGTGCACTAGAGTCGGTTGATCAAGCTTTCATAATCGGGGTTAGGGAATAATCTGGTACGAAAGTATAATTGAATCGCTGGGGTGAAGATCCGAAGATCGTCTAACATTGAATTTCGGGATGTTCCGGAACAAACAGAGCTCCCCATCCGAACATCCACGCCTCACAACACTGTCTTCCATCACCCTCAGCGCCAACAAAAAAACCATGAGCAAAGCAAGACACCAGGGACGGAAATATATTAATGTGAGGATTCGGACGAGATGACGTCATTCAACTTCCCTGGTGGAATCGGACGGGGAAGGGCATCGAAAAGCGGCGAATTGAAATGTCTGGTACGCACACGTACTAGTAATAATATAATTTTGTTTTCGACCTTGAAAAGGATTGCCTTTGCGGTCGGAGTACGTACGCGTTCTGCAGGATATCCGCTTGTAGGTCCGCGTCTGGTTTGTTTCACATGATCAGTTCACTAATAATTGTTGATCTCCCATCCCTTTTCGGTCCCCTATGGCTCATTTCTAATGGAAGTAGGGATGATATCAACACGGAAGCGATATCATTGCGCTAGCACACGCCAAGTCCGACCCGGTGCTCAACCAAGCTTTCCTGCGACCGTCAACGTCAGCATTACCTTCTACTTCCGCCACACACCACCACATCACTGACCTCGACACCCCCCGCAGCTTCCTCCGCAACCGCCGTCGTTCCTTGCACCATCACATTCGAGGAGTTAAACATCCCACCTACAAAGATGGAAAATAATTTGGTCAAACGTCTGTTATTCGAAAACGTCACAATTGGGCTTACCGTCACCCCCGCAGCGCCGATTCGCCTGAAGATCGTGCTTTGCGTGCTATAAACGATACGCGCAACTCCGAACAGTAGAGAGGCGACAGGTGGTCGGAGAAGGAAAGATAGAGGTCCGTTTGGTGCTAGTCCTAGCGTCATCCATTGGTCCTAAAAAGTGTCCCACCCCGGGCTTTTCCTCAAAGTCATCATGACGGCCCGGGATCGATCTTCCGCCTCAAACATCCCACCCTAATCCTTACTAAAACACGGAAAAGACCACAAGTCGGCTCGACATTCTGGCTGTCGTCGACGCAAGACCAACTTTCCAGCGGGTGCTGAAGACCACAAACATGCGCGCGGCGATCACGACGACAACAACGGCAGGAACCGCGAGCGCCATAACCAGCCCACATCTGCGAGGAAAAACAACGTGACCCTTACAGGGTATAAATGCCGAACAGTGTTCGAGTTTGGTGGTTCGAAGAGGACCTCAGGCTTATCTGCTTGACCATCGTGCTTTGCGTGATATGGAGGATACAAGTGATTAGGCAACGGATGTAAAGTGAACCAGTGTTGAAAGAGGAAAAAAAGAGGTTCGTTCATGATCCGGCGCTGCCCTTTTTCGATCCCGGGCGACTTACACCATTTCCGCAGAATTGGGCCCCTCATCGCAAACGCCCACCGAATCTTCACTCTATCACGACCAATACCGCGAATTGAATCAACAGCGGGCAACTCGCCGACGAGGAGCCAACGTTCGTGCAGGGTATGAAGACCAAGACGGCGTCGATTACAGCGATCATGATAGTGGCGGCCCAAGCCACGAACGCCCCGAACGAGGCATGCCAGAAAGGAATGACTCCGACGGGGCGTAACGTACGGAGCTTTAGTGGCAAGATGCTTACGGCACCATGGAGTGGAAGGTGAAGAGGAGGAGAAGGCAGGGGAAGGAGGAGCAACAGGAAGATCGCACGTGGGACGTTGGAGACGGTGAAGGTGGAAGATCATCGCCCGTAGCCAATGCAGAGGGATACGGCCGCTTCTCCACCTTTGGAAGTGCAAAACTGTTCCTCGCGCCTCCTAGCTCATCAACCGCCTACGCCAACCACCGAGGCTCCCATCCCAGCTTCACCTCCACCGCCACCACCGCCAACCAGCCTCGATCCGCCTAACGCCACCTCAAAAACGTCACCACCTCAAGGCCAAACGGCAGACGACGAAGACGGCGATGGCCAGGCCTTCATGCAACCGCATGCTTACCACTGACGACACTCCGGCATAAGCGCCGCGCGCGACGTACCATCGCACCCGCTGCTCGGATGAGCCCGAAAGCGTTGGAGAAGTAGCGCGAGGCGAAGTGTTCTGGTGCAGCGGAGGACGTTCCTGGGAAGTACACGTACTTGGCTGGGACGATGCCCTCTGGCCGTTCGGTCCAACGCCTGCCACTCCCAAGATGCCTGCCAGGAACCACATAGGCGTTGGGTTTGCAGAAGAGGAGGAGCACGGTCGAACCGCCCGTTGAACGGGGTCGGGATGATGAAGGCCAAGAGGAGGTTACTGAAGAAGATGGCACTGATGGGTAGGAAGCAGGAGAGGCAAGGAGGGAAGTCGTCACGACTCACCTCGAACGGATGACAAGTCGGTTCTGGCTCGGTTGCACCAGAGCACCAGTGCGCCTTCCGCGCGCGAACTGCGCTCGACTCCGATGATAAGGATGCACAGAATTTGAGGCCCGTCGTCCCTCAAGAAGAAGAGATTTATGGGCTAGAAGATCACGATCGTCACGGCACCTTCCACTACCCCTACCCCTACCACCGCCGCCGACGGTATTGCTAGCTCCACCAGCGGTTACTTCAGCGCACCTGCTCGTCCCTCCACTTCCACCTTACGAGCCATCTGATTTGCCTCAATACGTTGCAGGACCCTCAGTAAGTTCTCTCCTTTTCGATTGTCCCATCCGCCCCTGAGGACTGCCGCGCCAACGTGGGAGGATGGTGAAGTGTAGCAGGGCTTGTCCCTGAGTGCTCCACCTCTCGAGGATGATGGACCCGCGGGTCCGACTGCGCCGAGCCGTGCGGCTGATTGGAGCTTCATCGGAACTCGTCGTTGATTAATCATGCACTCGCAACGTACTCATAAATATCCTCTCTTAAGGGATGTTCGTTCGTTCGAATGCGGCTACCGAGGCCGGGAATGAAGAATGTCATCAGAAGTGACAACCCAAGCGAACAAATGTATGCAACTTTCATCTGTATTGTTATCAACAATTTAGACACCATATATGTCTTAAGTGGTCCTGAGACAGGAGGATAATGGTCATACGCTAAGACAAGAGGGAATAACCTGATCATACTAAAGGAGAGAACCAAGTATGGCGAACAAATGTGTATACGTCACGGGTCCCAAACATTTCTCCGGTGATTGAATATTGTTACGCGTCACATGGGATCAATTCTGACATATCGGATTGGGAGTACTATACACCTGTCCGATCACAAGGAACCTAGTAACGACGGCTTCATTGCTTGGCCCGTTCTCGTATCAATTTGGCGCGCAGCTATGCAAGCCACCTTCACATCTTCAAACTTGCCCCGCTCGGCATGTAAATAGCGTACCATCGGAAAGCGAAACCTGAAGAGCCGAAGTTGCCTGGCAAGGTTTTTGCGCTTCAGCGAGTTCACCTCAGCACAAATTTGGGGGAGCGCAATCGTGGGCCTCATTTGCAATAACGGATTTCTCAAGTTTTTCTTCCAAGGACGGCGCACAAACTGGATCGTCAGGCGCAGAATTCAGACGGGATTTGCGATCCAAGGGCACCGTTTGTGGTTCCAATTCGTTCCCAGATTGCACGCTAGACCTTCTGCGGTTCAGATTTCATCCATTTAGTATTCCATACGGCGTCAAAATCCTTTTCATCAAACGATACACTCACTGAGCACCGGGGATCTCTCCTAGATCATCCAACGTGTTCGCCACACCCTCCTCATCGCCGATGCGGGAGAAGATCTCGTGCGCTTCCCGTAAGACCCTCTCCGCCTCTTCATACTTCGACTGGTCAAGATAGATCTGTCCCAGACCCTGCAACGCATTTGCCGCACTCAGCTCACCGCCCATGCGGGAGGAGATCTCGTGTGCTTCCCGTAAGGCCCTCTCCGC
>WSTX01000073.1:0-23897 GCA_019633405.1 Tulasnella sp. 408 | reverse complement strand
CTGAAGTGTCGACCCGCCGGAGCAGCTGGAGTGTCAGTAAACTTTCCACCTTATTGGGTGGTGCTATGAGAATCCAGAGTCATGGATGTAGCTCTGCCAACTAGCCCCGGATGTCTGATTTATTTTGCAACTAGGCTCGACATCGCTTGCCTTGTGCCTGGTATTAAAACTTTCGACATGACCAGCGATTTGATAGTCGTTGACTATGTATACCTTACGGCTCTAGCTTCAGACTGGTCCAATAGTGAGAGGAGGCACGAACGGCGAAGGGGGCCGCTGGCAGTATGGACTAGGAAGATCAGGGAAAACCACCCCGAGAGCTGCCTGATGGAGCAACTGGCTTGTCCAATCACAACAGCATTTTTCATTGTCTTGGTGTGTTTGCCTCGTTCTTACCCCTGGCTGGCGGCGGTCGGATGGTTTTCACGTGTTTGTCCACACTTTGTTTCATCAACATCTCGACCTGGCTATGAGGTGTTGGCCGTAACTTGAATTTCTTTGGGATGTACTTACCTACCAAGCACATAGTAAATCTGTAAATTTCCATGGATACGCTCCAAGAAAAAGTTGGGATGAGATCCTTGCTTAGAAGCAAAGTTGGTTGGCAATAATTTTCACCAAGTGATGATCGAGATTTGCCGGGAAGCGGTCCGTCGGGGGAGTCAGACATCCCGAAGGGATAAGACGAAGGCCAATATATGAAGACCTCTTCAAGAATAAGGCTCCATCATCTTTCAATCTCTCAATCATGACCACAGCTAACATCCCTCCTATGTGGCTTCCCACGACCAATTTCGATCCACATGTGAAGGCTCTTCAAGAGGTCTTCCCGGTCCCAGAGGCAATTGACCTGTGCCCTAGTTTGCTTGACGCTCTCAAACGTCTGACAAAGGATCTATTGCCACCCGGTGACTCACAATCGCGCCGTTTATTCCAAAGTTTTGTCTGGCAGAGAGCCGCGAGGAACGGGTTGGCCGCCTTGTTGCTCAATGCTATGAGGGATATAACTAAGCTCGACCACCAGGTCTGTGGTGTCCTTTTACCGCTTTTTTTCATTGTTCTTACCCAGATGCTGATTTAGGGAACAATTTTGGCACGTCTCTTCGCTTGCATTCGCTTGATATTTGCGGCTGGAGTTGAGAGCGGGCACCTCGCCGGCCAAGAATTGTTAAAGTACACCGAAATAGTCAACGTTGCGGTGGAAACCATCTCTTTGGCGATTCAGGAGTGCTGGTCAAAGTTCCGGAATAAAATCATACGAGACGATCCAACCACAAGTGCCCTACGCACTGTTATTTTAGGGAGTCTTGTTAATCTGGGATGCATCGAAGTCAGCTGTCAAGTCGGCGGGAAGACCCAATTACGTTCTTTCCATGTGCTGTATGTCGTGATACTGTGTTTGTCTAACTCGTAGTCAAGGAAGCTGACGACAAGTGTTCTAGCGATTTGAAACTGAGGAAGTCAGAAGCCTTGGCGGAACTGATGTTGTATTTCATAACGATCAACCAGAATAACACCGCTCAGATCAGAAGAACAGTTGCCCGTTTCTCCAGGATTTTCGACGGGCAGCTCCCTCCGCAGACGAAAATACCTGGAGAGCTTGACAAGCTCGGAACTGCGTTTGCCAATATCCTGAAGGCCAATCATCACAACGACCGTTGGAATGATGCGGATTACATATCGACGTAAGTTTTCCCCCTATCTAAAATTTAGATGCACTAATATATCGAGGGCATTTCTCTATTAACTTGTTAGGCTCAACACAATCTTTGCTATCCTCTCTCATCCGCAATTCCGCTCCTGCGCCAGGGGTCCGAACGCTCGCCGGTGTGCCGCAAGGACGCAAAGAGAGATTTGCGAGTCTATATGCATTGGTTATTGGAAATTGAACAAGTCTAGCTTCGATAGGGGGCTTTTCGGTAGCGAGGTATTAACGTTGACATTCCGGGCGTTTATGACCGCTTGGTATGTAACAAAAGCTTTGGATTCTTTGACATCCTAATAACGGACGAATGCAACAGCTACATTGCAGGCTGTCCTTTGAGAACCATGAAATTCTCCGATGACGTCTTCCGAGCCGATTTTGTGCCATTGGTAGCTCGAGGCCTGTTGGCTTGGCAATATCTCGGGGATAGAGGTGAGCTGGGAGAAACGCGAGGCTTGTCCAGTTTCGCTCACTGAAAGAGAAATTCTTTAGCTATTAGATCTAGCGATAGCCAAGAAATTACTGCTGTGCGTGTGGGTCTACATGATCACCTTATTCGAATCGGAAGAGCTTTTCAATCGGACAGGAAGGACTTCTTCGCCGACTTGCTTAGTCAGATGGGTCTTGTGGAGTTTCTGGATGTTCTGCAGTCCGCAAAGGTCCTCAACACTCGTAGTCCTACCGCTGCGCCTATCAAGTTGTGGGAGGCGTTCTGCCGACTAGGGAAGCTGGATATAAGGACTTACCCCCGATCCGAGGCCCAGAAGAGGGCAAAGAAAGTCTCTAAGCGAAAGGGATGCACTTGGAATAAGTGCCCGATGTATGCAACGGGGGGCTTGGAGCGACGTGAGCCTCTGTGGTGCCGACGGTGCAAAGCGGCGGTCTATTGCGGCGAGTTTTGCCAAGAAAAGTGAGTAACAGTCCACTAGTTTCCTAAACAGACGCTAACAAAGGCTAACTTGGGGTGTTTAATCTTTCAGAGATTGGCAAGAGCACTACTCAATGAAATGCTTCGTAGCTCGCATCGGAACGACAGGATAGTTCACTTGTCAATATTATCTATTTTACCTCTCTTTCAAATATTGCCGCGTGAATAATTACATTCATCGCCTGGTCGTGGTAGTTAATTAGGAACCGTGACGCCCGATGAACCTAGTAAAAGAATCGTTGAGCGACACTGGCAGAGGCGCTGTGGGACCATTGTACACCCGTGTTAACTCCGTCTGTTCGTGCCCAACAAAACACCACAACCACCACTTCGGCTGTCACGACAACTACTTAGCAATGTCCGGTCAAAGCGGGGCTTTGGGCAACCAAACACCTCGCGTATCATCTACTGTTCGACTCGATTCACCAACATCGTCTCTCTCGCCGACTGCTGGTCCAAAAGGCAACGCAGCCACATCAACCCTATCTTTCCATATTCCTCCACTTCACCAACAGGTTAGCTACTCGGCAGGCCCGAGTAGGCTCAAATATGAACAGTCGAAACAAGAGGAGGTGGACTCATCAGACGAGGGGGACGGTGAAGCTTTCGAGCTCGTAAGTGGTTTCAACAGTGTGGTTGTCCAGCGGTGGGTTAACCTTTTCTCCCACACCAAAGAACTTGCCCAGAGCCGAACTAACCCTCAGCACTTCCTGCGTCATAGAGTGAAGCCCGTGGCGAAGACCAATGGACCTCTGACCATTCCTCTGCTCAAACATGGCGACTGGCGTCAACTTGCAAGCCAAAGACAAGCTGCCAATGGGTACATCCCGGACAGTGCTCGAGCCTCCGTCATAACTGGCCCAGACGGGAGTCAGGGTGGTTTGGGAACGCGGGACTTGATCAACTCTGGACCGCAACTCGCCGGCTTAGTCCTTAGAAAGCGTTCAACTCCCCCTGCCGAGCCGACCCCCCACGAGTCCAACGAAACAGAGCCCGAAGTGGACGGCGATACGGAAATGACGCCAGCACAACATCTCATGGAGGAGGAAATCGCCCTACAGGCGCTCCTTCAGGGCACCGACGAGAGTACCGTGAAGGCGCAAGTTGGTGCCATTCCGCTTGCTTCTATGACGGAAGAAGCGGCACGCCATCGAGATACGGCAACTCTCGACGACTATGCTCGCGTCCCCGTCGAACAGTTTGGCATGGCGATGTTTCGAGGAATGGGGTGGAAGCCGTCAACGAACGGAGAAGACGAATTGTGGATTCCTGTCGAACGTCCAGCGTTGCTCGGCCTTGGAGCAAAAGCGCGACCGGCAGCTCAAACAAGTGGTGGCGCCAAGAGCCAGCCCGCGAACTGGAAAAATGCCGATAGAAAATATATCCCCCTGGTCAAAAAGGATCGAAACGGAGATATCTTCGATGAAGCTAAGGACTGGGCAAGTAACAGGCCTAGAAGCGGGCAGGGCTCTCGCCGCAATTCAAGATCCCGCTCGCCGCAAGGCCGGTCCGATCAATCCCGCCGCGACAGGGATAGGGAGTGCCGTAATAGAGACAGACTTGGGGAGAGCAAGCGTGCAAAGGACAGACACGACAGAGACGGCCGTCGGGAAAGAAAAAAAGATGATGATCGACGACGGAAGGACCGCGAACGTGACGGTACCAGTGCCAGGGGCTATGATCGTTGTGGAAGCTCCAAGCGAAGGGATGATAGGGACTACGACGACTCTAGCAGGCGATAAATTCGGGCCGGGATTACCAACTCGCTTCCCCGGTTTGTTCTCGCGATAATGTTCTATCAGCTGTCCTGACAGGCGCGCTTTTTCCATTTGTACTACAGTCCTACCCAACAGTGGCCTGTATTGCGTAGTGTCGAAACGACCCTCACATATATCATAAAATCCAGCCATTTCCAAGAAGACTTGCTATGGGGGAACCGCGGCGCTCGGTTTTTCTCCGACCCATCAACTCCACCTCGCTCGGCAGCGACGACACGCCCCCTTCCGCTCCGCCTCTCATCGGAAGCTGGAAGGACTCTGTGCGCTTGGAATGCTATGCGAGCACAAGGAGAGGAAAAGGGAGCTGATACACCGGAAGATGTAGTTATGCGGCCAAGTGGGGTGTCGATGGGCAAGGTGCCCAATGTATGGCGCGGAGGGCCTGGAGCGGCGGGGTTGGTTGCTGCCGGCTCTAGGAGGGCTACTTACTGGAGCGCGTTCTGCCAAACAAGGTATGATCTGCCATACTTCTTCCTCGACAAGCCTTTGAGTTTCATTATACCTTTTTCCGCAGTTTGTTTGCCAGGCACTAGCAAGCGGTCGCAAAGGCAACAATGTCGATGAGTCCGGCCCGCGGGACGTTATGGATAGCTCGTGAACTTTCCACTTTACTGGACTTGTTGATGAGAACCTCCAGCCGTAAGTACAACGAGGTCTTCCGAGTGGCTGTTTCCTTCCGTGAGCGGCTTGCTATCGTCGCACTTAATTTGAGGTTGAGGTTGGAAATACAAGCAAGTTTAAACACAAGGATCAAATCCCTACTCATGGCGTCTGCGGTTATTTGGGGCAATGGCGGATAGATCTGAAAGAGGGGTGAACCGGGAGCGAAGCCATCTCCAAACCGTGCGGAGGAAGCAGAGTAGAGACTAGCACCAGGAAAGCTTCCTAATGGAGCAAGCACCCTACATGACCACAGGAGCATGTTGATCTTAGTAAGTTTACCACGTTCTCCCCATGGACTGAGCTTGGTGACGGTTGTGCGGTTGTCACGTGTTCGTGCGTGGCTCACTCCCAAATTCCCATGGTCAGACCCGGGACCACCTGCCTGCGAGGTGCGTCGCGAACCAGCAACTAAAAGAGAAACTCTCATTGGTGAGAGTCCTGATGAAACACTCGCTTAGGATCAAGGTTCGTCGTCCACAATTCCTGTCGATCCATGTTAGAGCTAAAACCTATCGGACCGGCTGCGACACTCCGAAGACTTCAAGCATACCTTGGAGGACGAGGACTACTAAAACCCAAGCATTCTCCAAGATGGGACTGTCGTAATCTTCTCTCAACTCTCAGTCATGTCCTCGAATCTTGCACCGCATCATTTCCAAGCCCAGTTTGCTCCTGGTTTCGATGACGTTAATGCATTCCTTCAGGCCGTCCTCCCCTCTCCCGATGCCACCAGCCTGGATGAAAATCTATTGAGCCATATCCAAGTTTTTAATAAGGTCATCGAGCCTCCTGCCAGTGTCGGACCGCAGCTGGATTGGGCAGCGCGTTGCTCGCAAGACCTACTTTGGAACCTCTCGAGGGAAACTGGCTTAACCGTACGCGTTCTCGAGGCTGCGGGCCAGGTAGCGCAAATGGATACCGACGTCAGTTTGTTGATATTCTTTTGGGATCGTGACCATAGACTGATCTTCAACTCTAGGGATTGGCAACCTCCCAGCTCATCGCCTGTATAAACTCGATTTTAGGAGCTGGCTTGAAGAATAAACGCGTTTCAAGTACATCTCTAGAAACCAATTCAGACATTATTCAAGCAGCAGTTCAAGCAATACCTGGAGTCATTGACAAGTCTTGGCCAAAGCTCCGCAGCAGGGTTTGCGTTTCAGGGGCTCCATCAGCGGACGACGTAGCTCTTTTGGACGGCTTGATCGGTCTGGCCTGTATCGCGACCGAGCTCATAGAGTGTGGACATGTAGCCGATGGCGCGGGTTCAACAGAATCGGAATCTTTGCGAGAGTTGTAAGTATATTACAGGCGTGGCGCGAGTCAATCGTTCTAACATGCACATGTTGAAGGAAATCCGCAATGAACCGCTCAGAAGCTTTTGAAGAGCTGATGCTGCAGTTTGTGATGCATCGAGATAAATCGTCTGACTTGAAGGTGCCAGCCATTACCACCTTCTCTGGGATATTTGGGTCTAGTATCCCCAATCTGTCGAATGTCCCTCCATGTCTAAATAAACTTGGGTCGGCTATCACAAGTATTTTGGTGACGAACGACTCCAAGACCTTTCTCGACCGAAATCGCTATTCTCCGACGTAAGTCAACTCTCCCATCGTAGCGAGATATATTATGACGTCGCCTTATCTACATCCCATGAAGGGTCGACATGATATATACGATTCTTTCGAGCGATCAACTTCGGGGCTACTTCCAAGCCAGCGGATCTACGCGGGAAGGCTCCGATGATTATCCAATCGCCACGAGTGAGCAGAATAAGCTTTTCGATGTTCTTTCCGAGGGATATTGGGAGTGGTTCAAGGGGGAGGCCAATCGTCTGCACGAAGGAGATGTGTCCACGCTTAGCATCAGGGCCCTCATCGTTGCCTGGTAAGCTTTGTTGCTATTGTTTCAGGACCGCTGGCTGACCGGAGTATTCGTGTTAGCTGTCTCATGTCTCTCCACCTGAGCACTTCTCTGGTCATTTTCCAGAAGAGTTTCCTTCCGCTAGTTGCTAGAGGATTGCTGGCTTGGCAGCTGCTTGGAGATAATGGTATGTGATTCGCGTTTTTGTTGAGAGGCCTGCGTTTCATTTACATCTGGGCGACTCTGTAGCTCTAAGTGACAACGACGCGTTCGGCAGCTCCAACTGGCAGGAAGACCTGTCTGTCAATCTGATGCGGATTAGCAAAGGTCTTCAAGCGGTTTCAAGTGATCTTTCCTCCAAGATAACCATCTCGACGGGCTTTATCGACACCATGAACACATTGCAGCGGGCAAAGCATCTCAGCTCTGAAACACCTACGCATCGCCCGCTTTACATTTGGGAGCAGTTTTGCGAGGTCGGTGAAGTAAATGAGCGGGCATGTCGTCAAGAGTGTCGCAAAGAATGGGCGAACCGCTCCGGGGCACGGCCTGGGTGTCAGTGGGCAAAGTGCCCTTTGTTTGGAACGGAGATCTTGATTGGGGAAGATTGGTTTTGCAAAGGGTGCAAGAAGGCGGTGTACTGCGGGGAGTTCTGTTGGAAGAGGTGGGTGACCGCCTTTGCGATTGAACAGATCCACGAGACTAGGTTCTGATCGGCAGATTACATCACGTCTTTTTAGCGACTTTGCGGCCCACAGTGCCGAATGTTCAGGTTCGGTTTCGAGGAGGCCTTCAAACAGAGACCGTCGAGGGACACGGGAACCGCAAATCGCGACTGGATAGCGAAAGCTTGAATCGTCTTTTCTATCTATAAATTGTTTACCATAGCCAGAATCAGAGTGCAACGCCGCGCTTAAGTCCGTTTGCTGAGCCTGAAACCGGACCAACCACCCCGGATCCTTCCGAGGCTAGTTTTCGTCCGCCAATAACTCGACGTTGGGTTGACTGATCAACCTGGGAGTGTCGCCAACTAGTCATTTTGGGTTTCTTTCTTTAACGATCTTCTCCCCCCCCCCCCCAAATTATCTCACCAGTCGTTTGCGGTCCAGAAAGTCAACACGCCGCACCAACTCCATCTTTTCGCATTTCTCCCTACCTCACCAACGTGATAACTAATTTTCAGCCCCGAGCAGGCTTGACCATGAATAGAGGGAAGGGGAGGCAGTGGATTCATTTAACCATGAGGCCCCGAGGCCGCGGAGGTCGTAATTGATTTCCGATAGTATGGCCCTTCAGCGGTGAGTTAACCTTTTCTCCAACATCAGTGAACTTCCCCAGAGTCGAACTAACCCTCAGTACCTCCTACGCCGCAGAGTAAAGCCCGTGGTGAAGACCGATGGACTTCCAGTCATTCCTGTGCTCAAACATAGCGACTGGCGTCGACTGCAAGACAAAGACAAGCGGCAAATAGGTACATCCCGGACAGCGCTCGTTTTTCCGCCATACCTGGTCCGGGCGGTCTAGGGACGCCGGACTCGATAAATTCGAGACCTCAGCTCACCGCTCACCGGGCTCGCCCTTCAACCCCCGCTCCCCCCCCGGCCGAGCCAACACCTAACGGTTCCACCGAGCTAGAGCCCGAACTGGACGGTGATACGGAAATGATGAAACCTCCCACGGAAGATGAAATTGTCCTACAAGCGCTCTTTCGCGGCACCTTGAAGCCACCATCCCACTTGCTCCTCTGACGGAATAAGCGTCATCGCAACTCTCAAAGACTACGCTCGAGTTTCCTCCAAGCAGTTTGGCTTGGCACCGCTGCAAGCAATAGGCTGGAAGCCCATCCTCACAACGAACCAGAGCCCGAAGTGGATGGTGATATCGAAACGGCGCCAGCAAGATCTCTCACAGAGGATAAAATCACCCCTCAGGCACCTCTTCCCGCACCAGTGGAGTAGCTCGAGCCGGTTCCATTCCTCTTGGATTACGACGCAAGAAGCGGCCCTGCAGCGAGTATGGCCGACTCGCCAGATATCGCATCCCTAGAGGGTCCCAGTCAGGCTCTCGTCGAACACGTGACCGTTGCATGGCAGTGCTGCGAGGAATTGGCCGGAAGCCGCCCAGGAGCGAAGAGGATGATTCGCAGACTTATACTAAATGCCCAGCACTGCTTTGTCTTGGAGGAGAGGTGCGACCAAACGCTCAAGCAAATGGTGGCGCCATGAATCAGGCCGCGAATTGGAAGAGCCGAGAGGATAAGTATACGACCCCCCCCCCAACACACACATCCCCTCGAAAAAGATTGAAGCCAAGGAATCGTTGAGACCGGGAAAGACTCAACAAATAGCAGGCCTAGAAGTGGGTAGGGTTCTCGCGGCTTGTCTTGTTATGTCTCTTTGCTTCATGTCTACAAGAAAGCCCCGCTTTGCTGCGGCTTGTATCCGCATTCAGTAAATCGGCGCCTCCAGTAATTCAACGAATTTAGCTTAACGGACCTGTTCAACAAGGGTTTATTGCAGGGGGATGTGGGCCTGTAACCTTGAATCGCTTCCAGGTGAGTAGACCCGAGTAAATACAGTGCCAGTGAACCTGGTTAGGATGCCCTCTTCAAATTACACCTCTTAGCAAGTATTGCCTCTCGCTTCAGCAATAAGCGCTCTAGGCGGATCTGTCGGTCGTCGGGGAAGCCGCGGAGCTCGGATGGGCATCAGTACCCGCAGTACGTTTGCTATACTTCACCATGGAACCGTGTCGATGCGGCGGGTAGGGAGTAACAGGATGTAGCGCACTCTAATACTGTGGAACTATCTAATATGCAGAAGCCAGATCTGGGACTTGGATAGAAGCCTTGGCCCTGGGTGCTGGAGTGAGGTGAACGGTAGGGCTCGGTGCCGCATTGAGACCATTGTCCGGTACCGTGGGGACTTGCGGAGCCGAGGAGAGCTGAGGGTGAGCCAATCAAAGGAGGTGTCGAGGATGAACAGTTTCGGAACCGGGACTGGCGCGACGGACCTCATCCCAACGGCTCTGATGAGCCAATCAGCGCACGGGAGCGACCACGGTTCTTGACAGCGAAGCCCCCAGCAGCCAATCGTCGAGCGCATACCTTAGCAATGGCTGCTGAAAAACCAACTGGATGTGGATGATATAAGGTAAATTTGCTCTTTGGTTACCTAACGACCGGTTCTAGTATTCTGTCGCGGTTTCTTTGTTTGGATACAGCAGCGGAACCATCTGTACGCGACAACGCTTTACTCAAGTCACTCCGAGTCGACGACGAACGAAGACTTGACACGGTGCGAATCAGTGTCACTGTGATTAGGTTTAGCTTCCTGGGTCGAGGGTGAGGGAATGGCGCTGTCGCTACAATACCCATGGACCAGTCCGCATCAGTCTATCAAGTGATGCAGGCATGAAATGAAGCTTAAAGGCTGTGGAGAGGACCTACGAATATAGGGCGGTGCGTGAAAGCTGGCCCCCCTGGCGCTGTGACCGCTGGACAAGATCCCAGAAGCCAATGTGACATGCTTCGTGAAGACTTGTACAACGAACAAGCTCTAGAAACACTAAAACTCCATCCGCAGACGCTATCCACCGTTCCCACCCTAGAGGAAAATACAACACGGGGAACTATAATCGACGTTGCCGTGCGCCACCTCGACTGCGGTAGGAGGAGCAAGCGCCCGAACCTCGCTATCTTTTGACAACCGTAGTTACCCCAACCATCAAGCCTGAGAGACCCTCAAGCCGCTCCAGTTTTTCAGAATCTTCGAAATGTCGGAAACGAGCCAAGGCACGTCGGCACTTCCGCCACTAGGTACGGTGAATTTGACTACAATGAAGGCACGATGCCATAGCCGTAGCTTACCATCTCGAGCTCGCTGCAAAACTCGACCTAAATCGCAAACTGCGAGCATGTGTTTTTATATAACAGTATAAAATATGACACGTTCGATTTGCGCGATAACCCCTCAGCCCCTTAACCCAAAATCTGAGAATTTTCGAAAGTGAAATCCGGAAAAAGCCGCATAACAGCCGCATCATGCCCTGTCCTCGAGGTAAAACTCGGATGTTTTTGTGTTCGTTCAAGGTCAGATGTCCATACATCTTTGTACTCCCCCAAAACCACTCCCCCTGGAACCTCCTTCCACGGACCTCTCCCATCCTAAACCCTCATATCAAAAAATCGGCGCATAGGCTTTTATTTCATTTGTATAGAAACTTGATGGAAAACGAAAGCCACAATGCCGATGCCGATATTCTTCGTCCAGCCAGCTTTGGTTCGATTGGTTCCGCAGGCGGATTCGAGCCAAGCAGCAGTTTAGTGCGTATCAGCGGAAGCGGAGCTATGCGCGTTGACCTCAGTCATTCACTGAGATATTTGGCCTATAGAGGGCTAGAATCGAAAAGCTCGCACAGTGGAGGATACACCCTTCATCGATCACGTTCCCCGGACACGCCCGCGAGTTCTGTGGAGGACATGCAACGGTTTTAGAAGCCCGTCTGGATATACGGGGGATGGGTAGACGCAGGGTGGGTAGACGGAGAGGGATTGTGAGTGGTCCAATTCTTGTCCCATCAGGGCGAATACTTGAACTGCAATCTCACAGGACGTAGCGGTAAAGAAAACAAGGATCGCAGACGATACAAATCTCGAGCGAGCACTGGGGGTAAGAGTGGTTCAGTCAATCGCGCAGATGGTTAGTAAAGCGCTCAGGTTTATCAGTTAGCAATCAGGGAGGCCGAATTCCTTGGGGAGCTTTCCCACCCCAACGTCACAAGGTTTGAAGGATTAATTGAAGACCTATCAAATAACGTAATTTGGCTTGTATTTCCCTGGGCCCATAATGGCAATTTGAAGGAATTTGTTGCCTTACGCGAATGGGAACTGCCTGAGAAGATCTGGCTGGTAGGGCCAATAGCATAAATATTGTTCGGTACTCAAGCCTTAAGACGTTTATTTCAGATTGGCAATGTAGCCCAAGGATTAGCATACCTCCATGGCCGAGAACCACCCATATGCCACGGTGACCTTAAATCGGTAAGTTCCATTAGAGGGATATTAAGCACTTGAGGAACTGAGTCTTAAATGTCTCAGCTCAACGTCTTAGTCGACCGCCGCGGCAACGCGGTAATTACAGACTTGGGCTCCGCTCGTCGTCTCCCTCAGTCCAATCGCAATACGCGGGTCGACAAGCTTGAAAGCCATTCTCAGTCGGCACAGCCTCTCAACGCAACCTTTTGTGCCTCCACCAATACCATAACCCTAACGGGGAATAAGTATACTCTTCGCTGGGCCGCTCCAGAGCTGTTAATCGAAGATCAACTTGGCCTTTGGAGTGATATCTGGGCATTGGGGTGGATTGCCTATGAAGTAAGACAGCCTAATCTGAGCAGACCCGTAGTCGAAGCTCATGAACGAGATTTGAAATAGGTAATGACGAACTCGCTTCCATTCTACGATGCCTCAACAGATATCGTTGTTGTCGAACGCGTGCTTGGGGGAAAGCTGCCATCACTCACTGATAACGCCCATCTGTCGTTGATTCATGAGCTTTGCTCGCTTATGACGATGTGCTGGAAACGGGATCCTACCGAAAGACCGACGGCTGATCGTTGCCGAAGGTTTGTCGAAAGGATGGTGAGAGAACCTAATTTCAACGTTTGGCAACATAATTGACGCGTTGTTGGGCAGCCAATGCTCGTTCCGGAGCTTGAAGATGTCCTGATACCCGGCACAACGAGCGACAGGTTATTAAAAGTTGAGCGTCTGAGGGAGTTGGGACATATTTACCAATCTCGGGGTGAATATTTGAGGGCATTTGACTTTTTTGTTAAAGCCATTGAGCGCTCGAGAATGCGCAAAGACGTAGAAAGAATATTTTTAAGTTTGGTTGATCTGGCTCAATTGCATCGGGCTCAAAACAAACACGACAAAGCTATCCAACTATACTCTGAGGCCCTGGAAATTCGTACCAAACTCAGCAAGAGTGAAGTCAGGGCCTCAGTTCTGTTGGATCTCGCTGGGGTGCATCGGCTTCGAGGAGAGTACGATGAAGTCATCCCGCTGTATTCCGAGGTCTTGGAACTCCGCACCGCCCTTGACGACAGAAAAGGCAGAGCCGATGTTTTGTGGGACCTCGCTCAAGTGCATGTACTTCGTCGCCAGTACCATGCCGCCATACCACTCTATTCCAAGGCCTTGGAGCTCCGTACTGACCTTGCTGACAAAAAAGGCAGAGTCGACCTTCTGTGGGATCTCGCTCAAGTGCATCTGCTCCTGGGCCAGTACGATGCCGCCACTCCACTATGTTCCGAGGCCCTGGAACTCCTTACCGAAATTGGTGACAGAAAAGGCACAGCCGATGTGTTGTGGGATCTCGCTCAAGTTCATCTGCTCAGAGGCCAGTTCGATGTGGCCATCCGACTGTATACCGAGGTTCTAGAAATCCGTACGGACCTCGGCAATAGAAAAGACCTAGCCGACACCCTTTGGAATCTCACTGATGGGCATCGACTTGGAATCCCGTTCAACAAGGCAATTCCGCTCTTCTCCGAGGTCTCGGAGATACGTACCCACCTCGGCGACAGCGGAGGCAAAGCCGACGCTCTGTTGGATCTCGCTGACGTACATCGACTTCACGGAGAGTATGCCGAAGCTATCCCGCTTTACTCCGAGGCCTTGAAACTTTGTACCGATCTCGGCGACAAAAAAGGCAGAGCCGACATTTTATGGAATCTCGCTCAAGTGCATCTACTATGTGGCCAGTACAATATAGCCTTACCGCTCTATTCCGAGGTTCTGGATATCCGTACTAATCTCGGGGACATAGAAGGCAAGGCCAACGCTCTGCGGAGTCTCGCTGATGTTCATCGGCTTCGAATGGAGTACGACAAGGCCGCGCTGCTCTACTCCGCGGCCTTGGAAATATGCACCAGCTTGGGTGACAGGAAAGGCAGGGGCGGCGCGCTCTGGGGTTTAGCTGAGGGGCACCGCCTTCGAAGCGAGTACGAGAAGGCCATCCCACTCTACTCCAAAGTCTTGGAAATCTGTACCGACCTCGGTGATAGGAGAAGCAGGGCTGGCGCTTTGTGGGGTTTAGCCGAGGGGCATCGGCTTCGAAGCCAGTATAGGAAGGCCACCCCACTCTACTCAAAGGTCTTGGATATCTGTACGGACATCGGCGACAAACAAGGCAGAGCCGATGCCCTGAGAGGTCTTGCCCATGTATACCGGCTTCAAAGCCAGTCCGACAATGCTTTCCCACTCTACACTGAGGCCTTGAAATTATATACTGACCTCGGCGACAGAGAAGGCAGAGCCGACGTTCGATACAGTCTTTGTTTTTCTTTCTATGAACCGTAAGCCATTACAATCGCTTTTTCTAATTCATAACCAAGG
This sequence comes from Tulasnella sp. 408, assembly GCA_019633405.1. Classification (NCBI taxonomy): domain Eukaryota; kingdom Fungi; phylum Basidiomycota; class Agaricomycetes; order Cantharellales; family Tulasnellaceae; genus Tulasnella; species Tulasnella sp. 408. The sequence goes on along the minus strand of WSTX01000073.1, from coordinate 9,558 downwards.
AAGCTGACGAGAAGTGTTCTGGCAATCTAAGAATGAGGGAATTAGTCGCTTTCGCAGAACTTATGCTGCATTTCGTAATAATGTACCACCGCAACACGGCTCTGATTACACGAGTGTTTACCCGTCTCTCCCGCACTTATGATGTACGGCTTCCGGCGCAGACGAGAATACCTGGAGACCAAAAAAGGCTTGGGGCGGCACTCGCCAATATCCTGAAAGCAACCCAATATGACGGTGGCTGTAACGACGCAGATTACAAATTGGCGTAGGTTTTACCCTATTACAATTAAACGCACTAATGTTTCGAGCCAATCTCATTTTTAACTTTTTAGCCTCAACACGACCTTTGCTATCATATCTCATCCGCGATTCCCCTCCTCCGCCAGGGGTCCCAACGATCGCCAATGTACCCCAAAGGCGCAAAAAGAGCTTTGGAAGTTTATATGCATTGGGTACTGGAAATTGGAGAAGTCTAGTTTCGATGGTGGCATTTTCAGTAGCGAGATGTTAACGTTGACATTACGAGCGTTCATGACTGCTTGGTATGTAATGGAGCCTTTGAATCGTTTCGCTTGTGGATTAATAAATTACAATGATAGCTACATTGCAGGTTGTCCTTTGGAAACGATGAAGTTCTCCGACGAAGTTTTTCGAGCCGATTTCATGCCACTAGTTGCTCGAGGACTTCTGGCCTGGCAATTCCTCGGGGATAGAGGTAAGCAAACTGTGTACAAGGCGTTTTCCAACTTCCATCAACTGAGAGGAAATTCACTTAGCCATTAGCGCCGGCGACATACACCAGACTCCTGCAATGTGTATGGCTCTACATGATCACCTTCTTCGAATCGGAAGAGCTTTTCGATCGAAAAGCGAGGAAGTTCTGGCCGATATCCTTAGTCAAATGGGCCTTGCGGAGTTCTTGGATGTCCTGGAGCTCGCAAAGCTCATTAACATCAACCGTCCCACTAGCGCACCTATTAAGTTGTGGGAGGCGTTCTGCCAGCTCGGGCAGCTGGATATAAGGGTTTACGAGCGGGAGGGAGCGGACAGGGCAAAGGGAGCCGATAAACCAGAAGGTTGCACTTGGAACAAATGTCCGATGTATGGAACGAGGGGCTTGGAGCGGCGGCAGCTGCTGGTGTGTCGGCAGTGCAAAGTGGCAGTCTATTGCGGCGAGTTCTGCCTAATGAAGTAAGGAGGGATTCACCCGGTTCCCCGGATAGACGCTAACAAAAGATCCGGTGCGATTGATTATTCAGAGACTGGGAAGGGCAGCATAAAAACAGATGCCAAGTTGTAGAGCGCAGGACAGACAAGCGTTAGTTCACTTGCCAGTATTATATATTCGTGTATTCTCCGGGTATCACCCCGTTGTAAGCTCATTTCATCGCCTGGTCTGTGTCATCAGGTTAGGAAACGTGAAGCCTGTTGAAAGATTGCGGAGTGCGGGAGGCGCCGGTGATTTAAACATGAGGCCCAGTATTAAAAAAAAGGAGAATAATTCTCATATTGCCGCCTTCTTGCAGGCCATTTGAGGAGTTAAGCGGATTCGGCGACTCGTTTTCTCGTGTTATTTCTTATGGCGAGACCTTGGGTTCTCGCGGACGCATCATTCGTTTGTCCTTGCTGGACATCGGACATCCGTGTTAGCTCCGTCTGCCCAGGCCCAAAAAGACACTCGACATTCCCTGCTACTCCCAACTAACCACCCCGTCACTGCGACTTCCTAGCAATGTCCGGTCAAAGCGGGGCTTCGGGCAACGATGTACCTCGCGTATCATTCACCGTTCGGCGTCCTACACCTGTATCGTCTCGTCAGTCATCTGCTGGTCCAGAAACCAACGCAGCCACACCAACCCCATCTTTCCGTATTCCTCCACCCCCTCGTCAACAGGCTAGCTACTCTGCAGCCCCGAGCAGGCTCAAATATGAACAGTCAGAACAAGAGGAGGCAGATTCATCTGACGAGGAGGACCCCGAAGCCGCGGAGCTCGTAAGTGGTTTCGACAGTATGGGCGTTCAGCGGTGGGTTAACCTTTTCTCCCACACCAAAGAACTTGCCCAGAGTCGAACTAACCCTCAGCACTTCCTACGTCATAGAGTGAAGCCCGTGGCGAAGACCAATGGACCTCTGGTCATTCCTGTGCTCAAAAATCGTGATTGGCGTCAACTTGCAAGACAAAGACAAGCTGCTAATGGGTACATACCGGATAGCGCTCGAGCTTCCGCCGTGACTGGTCCAGACGGGAGTCAGGGCGGTTTAGGAACGCGGGACTCGATCAATTCTGGACCGCAACTCACCGGCCTCATCCTCACAAAGCATTCGACTCCCCCCGCCGAGCCAACCCCCAACGAGCCCAATGAACCAGCGCCCGAAGTCGACGGTGATACCGAAATGACTCCGGCAAAACCTCTCACGGAGGATGAAATCGCCCTGCAAGCGTTGCTTCGCGGCACCAACGAGAGTACCTCTAAGCCACAAGTTGCCGCCATTCCGCTTGCCCCCATGACCGAGGAAGCAGCCCTGGAGCGGGATATGGCCGACTTGCCGGATACTGCAACTCTTGAGGACTACGCTCGAGTTCCCGTCGAGCAGTTCGGCATGGCAATGCTTCGGGGCATGGGCTGGAAGCCGCCAAAAAACGGAGAAGACGAATTGTGGATTCCTGCCGAACGTCCGGCGCTGCTCGGCCTTGGAGCAAAAGCGCGTCCGACAGCTCAAACAAGTGGTGGCGCCAAGGGCCAGGCCGCGAACTGGAAAAATGCCGAGAGAAAATATGTCCCCCTCGTCAAAAAGGATCGAAACGGAGATATCGTCGACGACGCAAAGGACTCGTCAAACAGCAGGCCTAAAAGCGGGCAGGGCTCTCGCCGCAATTCAAGATCTCGCTCGCCGCAAGGCCGGTCCGATTCATCTCGCCGCGACAGGGATCGGGAGTACCGCGACAGGGACAGAGACTATAGAGATAGGGATAGGGATAGAGGAGATCGAGGCGGGGAGAGGGACTATAGAAGGGACAGAGAGCGGGACAGAGAGAGCGACCGTTCAAAGGACAGACACGACAGAGATAGCCGTCGGGAAAGGGAAAGAGATGATGATCGGCGACGGAAGGACCGCGAACGTGACAGTACCAGGGACTATGATCGTTATGGAAGCTCCAAGCGAAGGGATGATAGAGACTACGACGACTCTCGCCGGCGATGAATTCGGGCCGTGGTTCTCCGGTTCGCTTCTCTGGTTTGTTCTCGCGATAAGGTTCTCTCAGCTGTCCTGACAGGCGCGCTCTTTTCCATTTGTAGTAACTACAGTCCTGTTCAACAGTTTCTTGTATTGCCTAGTGTGAACATAATCTTCCCATACGTCATAAAATCGAGTCATTTCGAAGAAAACGTGCCATGAGGGAACCGCAGCGCTTGTGTTTTTCTCCGACCTATCGACTCCATCTCGCTCGACTCCAACGACGCGACCCCTCTCCCATTGCAATTACTTCAAACAAAAAACTGTATCCACCGATGAATTTGAGCTCAGCGTTAATGGATTTGGAGACCTTGCGTCAAAACGCAAGGATGGACACGGAGGCTACGATTCGACGAACGATCGGGTTAATCGACCAGTGCAAGGTGAGTTGCACCTCGGGTAAAATGACACGGTGTTCGGCTTGGTGACCATCCTGTCGCCCGCGTAGAGATTGAAGCCAGGTTACAAGTCATCTTGCGAGAGGCTTGTGTTGCGAGCGGTCAATTTTACGCTGTCACTTGTTCGATCGGCGGGTGAGATGGGGGTGAAGAAGTTTTTAGAGGACCCTCCGCCATTTGAACCGTACCAGTAGTGAGTAACAACACCGTTTCACAAGAATTTCCCGACTCTTATCGTCTTCCCTTCTTTGCTGTGCGGGACGATAGTCAACTGCGCTTTGTCGAAAGCTTTCTGAATCACCACGATGTCAGCACTCTCGCGGCAATGGTTCAATCCAAGTCCAAAGTGGACGCGGAAGCTGACCGGGTCATCGCGGACTTGCGAACGTGTCACGATGAGCTCAAGCAGAAGCTTGAAAATGAGGCCGGCGAGGTTGAGGTAAGTCGGTGACGGACGCGGCGTCCGGAAACCCGCCTTCCTTTTATGGTCCGGACTGACTAGTCATGGGACCTCGCAGCCGAGATGCGACCTCTACGAAGACCAGATGCTCGACAGAGGAGGATATTCGGACATACATCTTGGGCACTGGAGGCCGGTCGGAAGTGGTGAGATGCAGCCTGTGAGTTGGATGGGCCCTCTGCTGCACACAAGAGGCTGATGGACGCTCGCCAATGGGTTAGGTCGCTGTGAAGCATCTCAGACCGAAGGGAATCGACCTAGACCACACGAAAGACTCGGAAGTTCGAGAACGCATGCGGAAAGTTCGTCCGCAGCTGGCGTGCGTGCCAAGACTATTTGCTAAAACTGGCTCAACTCATTGTAGCGCATATTCAGAGAGATGGAAGGATGGCGCGGCATGTTTCACCCGAACATCCTACCCTTTCTGGGTTATGCCACGTATCCCCAAGTCGTACTCATCTCGCCGTTCTGTCAACACGGGAACCTTTCAAGCTTCCTAGAAGGACGCCCGGCTGCAAATCGAGCGAAGCTGGTCAGTAATCTATAGTCGAAAGCCTACCTCCAAACAAGTACTCATTCACCTGTCTCGTCCGCCAGTTATATGAAGCTGCTTCCGGACTTCAGTTCCTCCATCAGCATCACCCGCCCATTGTTCACTCCGATATCAAGCCTGTCAGAGGCCAGCTTCACCATGAAGAGCAACTGAACTGACATATTGTTATCTCTTTCAGGACAATATTCTGGTGAATGATACACTGGAAGCGGTCTTGGCGGATTTCGGGCAATCACGCTTTATCCACAACATTCCGTCTCCTTACGTGACTGAAGACATTCTCCTCGGTACTCCTCGGTACATGGCCCCAGAACTCATGGAAGACGAAACAGCTCAGCATACGCTGGCAAGCGACATTTATGCGTTTTCTCTCGTCACTTTAGAGGTTAGTTTCTCTTGTTTTTTGGTGATTGTTATGCAGCTCACAGAGCCGTTCAACAGGTTTTGTCCGGAAAGTCCGCGTTCTACAGCATTCGGATGAACATAATACTCGCCGTTCAAAGAGGCCTCAGGCCCGTGCCACAAGACCATCCTAATCGGGCTTGTCAACAAATATGGCCGCTGCTTGCTCAAGGGTGGGATGAATCTCCCCACCAGCGACCACAGATTAGCGAGTTTGTCGAATGGTTGAAAAATCTCCCGGAAACTACGGCATCGCCCACCCCGACTTCACCAAGCTCAACTAGGTCAGCTCCCCGGCTTGGGCATGAGCGTACCAGATCCGCGCTCCCCATCTCTCGCAGCATCCCGATTCACAGAACTTCGACGGGAGTTCGAACAGCGCGACCGATTACCCCGACAGGGCCTTTAGAATCTCCTGTTTCTCCTATGGGACCATTCCCAGTACGTACGGTTACAGCCAATCGCGACCCAGGGTATCTAACGTAGCCTCGTACCTCATCAGCATCTAAGTCGCGACCGTTGCGTCGTCCACGGGAAACGATACGATATTTGGCAAGGGACCCGCAATATCGGGGCGGTGCGAGCGGTCGCCATTAAATTCCTTCGGAGCCGGTCAGGACAATGGGCGGCACGAGATGACACTCAAGTTGAGAGAAACGATTCCCGCAGTTCAGTCCTCCCATTGACACTATGCACAGCGCTTTGACAGGCAGTACAGATGCTGGAAGGACTTGAACCACCCGAACGTACTTCCTTTGATTGATTACTCTGTGGAGGACCGGTTCTTCGTCTCCCCATGGTGTGCTAATGGAACGGTCAAAGCCTACATTGCTCGATTCCCTGACGTAGACAGGCTGCAACTGGTTCGTAGGAGCTCGTTGGATGCATCTTCGGCTAACTAGATCCCCCCTTCAGATCGTACAGGTGGCTCAAGGCCTGGATTACCTCCATAGGGGTTCTTATCCCATGGTCCACGGTCATCTAATTCCAGTGCGTGACGACTTAAGCAGTCTATTTGCACCCACTTATTCCAAATTGAATAGAACCAAATCCTCGTTGACGGCGACGGGGTTATCAAAATATGCGGGTTCAGCTACTCTGTCTTCCTTCAAGACCTGGACGTAGGCGGTGCCTGGTCTGCCCCGGAAGATATAGCGAGCATCCGTTACACGGCACCTGAAGTTCTTAACGGCTTAGACCACTCGACTCCCAGCGACATCTACTCCATGGCCTTCATTGCCCTCGAACTTCTGTCCTCGACTATACCATACCCATTCCTCAGTGGGGGTGCTCTAATTAGAGCTATCGCCGACGGAGTCCGACCGGACCGAGAACATTATATTGACGCACTGGGACATTGCACCGCGCTCTGGTCGTTGTTCGAGCAATGCCTTACGTTGGATCCTTTCGCTCGCCCTAGCGCTAGGACCGTGCAGAATGCGATACAGAACCGGGGAGCGTGAGTGCTTCATAATTATGCTGCGACACACCTTTTAGTGACCTCCATCCATATATGTTCCAGCCAACTGGCCACAGCAGCCCAAGTACCCAGTGGTTATGGAGTTTGATGGCTCCAGTTGTCACCAGGAGTCTGATAGACTAGACGTTCACCACTTGAAATCATTGATTCAGTCCGTGTCGATTAGAGCATCGTTGGTCTTCGGAACATCCTTTTCGAATTCGTACACTGTTTTTGTAAACTTCTCTATCAAAATCAAGTTCATTAGAACGTTTAAGACTGCGACAAGACATAAAGCGGGCCGGCTCAGGGTTTCGGCGTGCGATCGGCTCCGGAACTCGGGATGAACGCGCGAATCGAAGTCGAACCGTGGAAACGGCCTTTACATACAACAGAAGTCCTTCGCGCAGTCCCACGTTCAAGGTCGTCGTCCGTTGAAGCATGAGCTCGGCGCCGTTCGACTTGTCGAATTTCCGAGCTGTATGGGACCTGGCACCATCAATCCTTCTCAGCCTCTCCATATTATCCTCCATCCTTCTCAGCGTACCGCTACTCAACACGCTTCTTCGCAAGGCTGGCTCGCCGCTCCGAAACTTTTTACACCTGGAAGATTTGTCGGAGTACGATGCTAAGAAAGTAAAGAAAGCATCCCAGTCGGTCAAAAATGTCTTCTTGATCTGCATCTCATTTCTTCACGGCGCCGCATGGTGTGCCGACGCGAGTTATTCGGCCATGGTATCCGGACCAAACCATCACGTATTGGTCGCTAGCACAACTGCGGCCGCTTGGGTGAGACTCATTCTACTCGTACGCTTCTATGGCACTCATCTCTCTCGTCCCATACAGGTCTACCCTGCCCTTCGGCTCACTATCAAACCACCCACCATGCCGCCCTACTTTCTGATAACTTTGGCTACCGTCCAAATGGTTTCATTATTGCTGAAAATATGGGTTGCTACGGTACCAACCTGGCTTGACGCTGCACGGCTTGTCACTCTGTTGGCAGTCTTGTCGATTGGCCTCTCTTATCCCATCGACAGTGTGGCACCATCTCCCAACACGGCAAGGGTCGGGGATGTGAGGAATCCACTACAATGTGGATTTCGACTATTGGCTGACCGAGTAACTTTCTGCTTCCAGATTCCTTCGAACAAGTTCACTTCACCAGAGGATGCCGTCTCCCTCTCAAATTGGTTCACATTCAGTTTTATGGACCCATTGTTTAAGGTCGCTGGTATTAAGACTCTGAATCCGGAGGATGTATGGTGAGTCCGACGACCTAGGCCTACTACGCGTTGTGTTCACGAAGTTCATTGTGTTACAGGCAGCTGTCACCTTACTTCAAGCACCGTAACCTCTTCTCCAAGTACATCTCTACCAGCCAAAGGAACCCCCATCAATCTCTCCTTAGGTTCCTTTTCGAATCGAACTCACTCGACCTTATCATCTCCTTCGCGGAAAGCCTTTACAAGTCGGTGACCACTTTTGTCCCCTCCTTCTGCCTACAAAGGATTCTCCAGGCTCTGGAGTCTCATGACCCTGCAAGAAGAAAGGAAGCCTATTTCTACGCTCTCGGAACATTCATCTTCCATTGTTCTTTTGCACAGCTCGATTTGTTTGGAGCATGGCACGCACGCAGATGTTACGAACGGACCAGGGGACAAATGTTTTGCGCTATACACTGGAAGAGTTTGAAACGCCGAGACATGAGAGGCAAAACCTCTGCCAACAAGTCCGACAAGGAAGGACAAGAGGATGAAGAGAGTGCTAACACTGCGGATATTGGAAGGTACGTAATGCCCTTGACGATTTTTCGGGTTCCTCCTTGCTTATCCTCTTCTTGAATTAGAGTCGTGAATCTGATTACTGGTGACACCTACGCAGTCGCCCAGCGGTTCTGGGAGTTTCCTGCCATTTTCATGGCGCCTGTCCGCTGCACAATAGCGTTGGTGTTCCTCTACAGGCGGGTCACTGTTCGTTTGACACAAGTATTCCCTCACCTAACTTCGGAATTTGTGTCTAGTATACTTGGGTGGTCGTGTTTTGCCGGTGTGGCGGTCGTTCTTCTCGCGTATGTGGTTAATTGGCCTCTAGCCAAGTTCGACATTTCCCTCACGCGAAAGTCATGGGTTCGATTCTTTTCTCAACTCCTCGTCTCCCCACCAACTAATACCAAAATTTTCACATTATAGGCTGCAAAGGATTTACGCATGTCGTATGTCGACGAATTCTTCCAATCCATCCGCTTCTTGAAGTACATGGGTTGGGAGCGTGCCTGGTCGAACAAAGTGCGAACCGCCAGAGAGACGGAGCTCAAGATCCGAGTCAAGCAGAATATTGTCGATATAATTATCTCGTTTATTTGGTGCGTCTGTTTGGTTTGAAGTCTGCCTTTAATTGCCATGAGAATGACACGCTGGCATACTGGCAGGTCGTGGATCCCATCCGCCGTTGTCCTCGCGTCGTTCCTGTGCTACACTCTTATAGCTCGCCAGCCCCTGACAGTTTCTAAAGCTTTTGTGTCCATCGACGTGTTCTCCTTGTTACAGGTACAGCCAAACGCGTTGTTGTGCTGACCGCAACAGCTGACCTTGAGGCTCTTTTGCAGGGTCCCATGACCGAGCTGCCAGAGCAAATATTCGCTGTCCTCCATGGTATAATTCCCGCCGTTTACTTCCTTTTGCACTTGATCTTACCATGTCGTCATCTTTCAGCTCTCGTCTCCATGCGAAGAATTGAAACATTCCTGGCGGAGGACGAAGTTGAGGACTGGGTGACATCACTCAAACGCGACACAGCTCAAGCGGAGCTTTCGACCTCGTCAACCGCCCCTCCATCAAAAGTCGGGTTTGAATCTGCGACCTTCCAGTGGTACGCCGAGAGCCCGAAAGCCGACTCGACCCCACCGGCCTCCGAAACTTCGTCTGCCACCGCTGCGACCGATCCGACTCCGGCTTTCAGTCTTCAAGAAATTTCGATCAACTTCCCCTTGGGCAAATTGTCCCTTATTACGGGTGCAACAGGCAGCGGCAAGACATCCATTCTCAA
>WSTX01000072.1:0-23963 GCA_019633405.1 Tulasnella sp. 408 | reverse complement strand
CCAAAAGCGAGACCTCTCTATTCACTATGCCAAGAAACAAATGGTTCCAAGGCACCACGACCGCCGCCCCGTCTCTCCTCATTTCATTGGACCCGTTTCCAACGAAATACTTGGCAACGGCGATCGACTCCTACTCGCGGTGCTCCCGCTCCCCCTCGTGCCCACTGCTTCCCATTTCATCATCATTCTCGCTATGGTAGCTGCGTATGTCGGCGTTCTATGGCGATAGGTTCCTATCCGCTTCCATTCAGGTTGAGGACCTTCCACCGGCGACTGTGGATGAAGCCTACGAGGAATCCCGAACCCGCAGCTGATGTGCTTTCCAAACAAAAGTACTCCCTCCTTGGCGCCGATCATGGGACCACTCCGTTTCTCAACGTCCTGCACCAACTCCTTCACCCGAGGCCAAAACCGTATGCTCCCTTCGAACCAAGTCGGGTCGAAGCTCGCGGGAGGGAGCATATCGCTCATCGGTGGTGAGCAAGCCAGGTGGCACGTTGAAGAGAGGATGGGAGAGAACTTGGGAGTTGCCGTCTGGGGATGTAATCGAGAGCGTTGACCTTGCGTGGCGTAAGAGGTGGGGTATGCTTGTGAGTGGCGCATATGAAGAGGGACTTGGACCCAAAGGCGGAGTCGAACGGAAAGTTGGGCGCAGAGTCGCACGTTGGATGGGTACAATCTTTGAAGAAGGTACGCCGAATTGATCGCATTCTCTTGGAAGTGGAGATTTAATGTCATCACCAAAGGCGAGACTAGAAGTCGTCTTCAGTGAAGGTATGGTTCCATAATCGACTTAAGTTCGTCTTCAGCCAGTGGTGAACGCAAGCCGTCTGTGGAAATTAGTGTCAGCAGAGCACCACGCAGTCCCGCGACCCGAGAAGATAGTAAACTGACCGAATATATCCCTCGGGGCCCTCGATGCCCATCGTGCCATGGATAAGAGCAGGGACGAATGGCCGCGAAGACCCGAGCCAAAGCGATCCGGACGACGGGCAACATCTTGTGTTCGTGCAGCGCGGGGATCAGTTCTTGCCATTCCGTTGTACAAATATTGCATCGGGATAAACTGGGTGAGGTGGTTGCTTTCAGCATAGGCTTGGATTTCGACGAGGTGAAGTGAGCGAGGTCGACGAGAGCGGCAGAAGGTTGAAGCGTAGCAAACGACCGCCGCGACGACCTAACAAACGAACTGGGTATGAACGACGCCGCCTCAGCTTGCAATTCCGCTTCAAGTGGGACGTTGTAGTCATGTACTGACTTAGTTAAAGTTAAGTCGGTGTTAAGGAAGGAGCACAAGATAGAGAAGTCGTACGTTATGGGATCCCGATATGACCTGGGTCTGCCCGACGGTCTGCCCATCCAGGTGCTAAACGACTAGGTCCTTCCCCTTCCCGTCCAACGAAGAGCACGGCGACAGTCGAGTTTGACACTCAAAGAGCCTGCTAGCGGTCGGAGAGTAATATTGAATATTGGAGAGGCGTTCGCATCGTCGTATCCTAGCCGGCTCTGGGTCCTGCTGTGTTTGAAGCCTGATCGAACGTCCTGCCCCGCTACCGACGAACAGTCTAGCCCACTCCCCGCTTTCCGCAGGTGAGCTCCACCGATGTACCGCATGGCCACGGCGCATTATTCGTCATTTTCTTGAGTGCCGAAGTCACGATTGAAGTCGACGCTCCAGAGCCCGATCGGTCCGTCTAGCTTGCACGCACCACGTACGCGATAGCAGAAGTGCCAGTAAACAAAGGAGACTTGAATCGCGCTGCTTGTTCGGATGCGTGGCGTAGCCAAGGTGTCAAGTTCGGCTGGGCGGGTTGAGGGAACGAAGATGGTGTGGTAGCGGGAAGGTGGGCGACCATCGGGAGATGAGAGGAGCGCAGGATGCCACCAGCAAAGAGGCCAGTGAGACCACCTGCTGTATGGTCATGGTGAAGGTAAGGGAACTCGGAAAGGTTGCAAGAATCCGCGGTATTGCCGCAGCAGAAAAGTCTCCCGGTCAACCCGCCCAACCCGGCTTGAACGCTGCTGTATAGCTAAAGACCCGCGTGGTCGCTTGAAACGGACTTTGGTAGTCAGAGTGCTGCCTGGTTTCTGAAAATCAAGTCGGTGCGGAGGACAGGGTATAGAAAATACAGCAGAGGCGAACGTTGGAGGACATTGGTATGGCCCTGCTGAAGGCGATGGATTGCCGCCTTGACGAAATCGAAGGTGCGCTGCCCCGAAGCTGTAAAGATATGTAATCATCAAGCAAGGTAGTGGTCAGCTGAAGATTTTGCCCACCTCTGTGGTAATTATCGCGTCCTGTGTTCTCGCATGGCGCCGAGACCGCGTTGACGGTCCAGTTTGAAATTCGAGCGAACACGTTTGGGCTTCGGTAAGCTACGGGCTGCTACGAGAGCTAAGAAAGACGCTGATAACTTTGCTTCTGCCATGCCTCTTGTCCCTGCCTTGCTGGGAGCCTGGCCGAACATCCTCCCCGCTGGTGGCGAGAGTGGGGAAGCAGCTGGGTGCACTGACGACGGAAGGGTTCCCGACAGCGGACAATGAACTCGACCCTGCTGTTGTTCTGGGCCTGCTGAGGTGGTGATGCGACGTCGGTGTGGGCTGCAGCTGGTTGACATCGGCGGGAATGTTGCTGGAGCGGGAAGAGGGAACGTCGAGCGCTTCAGTGCCGCAAGTTGACGAGAAACATGTTGTATAGTCGGCACGGGTGCTGAGTCTCGGATGCCATCTTCTGGGCACTGCGTAGTTCTGGGTGGGTTCGCGGATGGGAGAAGCGTGGAGGAGGGAGAAGAGAGCGCAGGGGAGGGAGAAGAGAGCGCAGGGGAGAGGGGGGGTGATTTCGGGGTTTGTGTTGGGAACCCTGATCGACAGACCCGCCCGCCTCCTTGTGACGACACTGCCCTCACTTCCTATTGGATGCAGTCCCTTCGGCGCAGATGGGAAGAGTTGACAGAGGTCGCTGCATGGCGTACTGGGTTCACTGGCGATCAATGAAAGATAAAGACCTCAATGCTGCACTCCCATGGCCATTCACCGTCCCCACACGCCCACACAACCCCGACGTCAGTTCCGCCCTCGCCCTTTGTGACGTCCATGTTACAGCACATCAAACAAAGACGAAGCCAACGTCGTCCGGCCCAACCTGAGAAGGGGATGCGGGGATGTGAGCATTTGAGTGAAAGGGATCGATATTTTCGCTACCAGGTCATCGCTGAATTCCGGATTACGGCAATTTCACGTCACGACCGCCAAGCGCATGGCAGCCATAAGGCCTTCGGTCACATTACTTCATGTGGGCACTCCGTCACTCCTCTCTAATCCGCAGAATCTGTCGTTCCAAGAAAGCAGTCCGGGCCCACCAATACACCTCCCAAGAGAAGGCCAGACTGATGGTTGGCCCGGCTGGCCTGATTTGCTCTGGTTGCTGGTCCGAGATGCGGTACAGGAACGCCGGCCTGCGTTGACGTTGAGAATACTCGATGTGGTCGGCTCGTATAGGCCGTTGCTCTGAGGGATTGCCCCGTACAGGGTCTGGCCCGTTTGGGTCGCCTTTTGTGAGGAGCTCAAAGCCATCGCTTAACACGCTTGCAAAGGGATTAGGCTAACGAGTGAGTTCAAATTCATCTATGTAGGCCGAGCATTGTGGAATAGTGGCCATTTAGACGGGCGTAAGGTCGTCCTATGTCACGCCAGGCGCGAGTTACCTCTCGGGGCTGCTGCGGTCGTGCGATGAAGAACATGAGTTTGGACTGCTTAGATTACATGGTGAAGAGCAAATTGATCAAGGAACAGAGAGAGAAATGGAAAGGAAAACTACAAAGTTAGGGGATTATACAAGCTAAGAGCATCGAAAACGTCAAAAATGGAGACAGCCTCGGCATTAGCAACGGCGAGTTTTCCTTCACATAGGGTAATAATGTGAAATATGCCGCCCCAGTAGTAGGAGGGAAGCCAAAATAAACGAGAAGAAGAGAAGGTGACCCAATGATCTTCATAGTCTACAGTTTCAGCGGGGGGGATGGAGGGAGGGACGTCGCATATTTGCCGAGTGAACGTATCCCAAGCCATGGACTGACCGGAAGGACTGCGTGCTGCGATGGCTTGGCCATTGGGGGAGAACCAAACGGATATGAACCACCCTTCGAGCGGTTTACCCACCTGGCTCCCGGTCTGAGGATCCCATAGTCGAATTGTCTTGTCCTCGGATCCAGATGCCAGAAGTTTGCCGTTCGGTGAGAAGCAGACGGAGTAGATATTGCCGCTGTGACCTGTGAGCGGTTCACCCACCTGGCTTCCGGTCTCAGAATCCCATAGTCGAATAGTGTCATCGGAGGTTGCGGATGCCAGAAGCTTGGCATCCGGCGAGAAGCAGACGGAGTAGACAGTGCCGCTGTGACCTGTGAGCGGTCCGGCCACCTGGCTGCCAGTCTGAGGATCCCAGAGCCGAATTGTGTCGTCTTCAGATCCGGATGCCAGAAGTTTGCTGTCCGGCGTGAAGCAGACAGAGCAGACAATGTCGCTGTGACCTGTGAGCGGTTCACCCACCGGGCTGCCGGTCTGAGGATCCCACAGTCGAATTGTACTGTCGAAGGATCCGGATGCCAAAAGCTTACCATCCGGTGAGAAGTAGACGGAGTAGACAACTTCGCTGTGACCTGTGAGCGGTTCACCGACCTGGCTGCCTGTCCGAGGATCCCATAGTCGAATTACGGTGTCGGAGGATCCGGATGCCAGAAGCTTGCCGTCCGGTGAGAAGCAGACGGAGCAGACAGTACCGCTGTGACCTGTGAGCGGTTCACCCACCTGGCTGCTGGTCTGAGGATCCCATAGTCGAATTGTATTGTCGAAGGATCCGGATGCCAGAAGCTTGCCGTCCGGCGAGAAGCAGACGGAGTAGACATTGCCGCTGTGACCTGTAAACGGTTCACCCACCTGGCTGCCGGTCTGGGGATCCCATAGTCGAATTGTGTCGTCGGAGGATCCGGAGGCTAGAAGCTTGCCGTCCAGCGAGAAGCAGACGGAGTAGACAGTGCCGCTGTGACCTGTGAGCGGTTCACCCACCTGGCTGCCGGTCTGAGCATCCCATAGTCGAATTGTGGTGTCGTCGGATCCGGATGCCAGAAGCTTGCCGTCCGGCGAGAAGCAGATGGACGAGACAGTGCCGCCATGACCTGTGAGTGGTTCACGTATCTCTCCACCAGTATGTGGATCCAACAAATGGGTCGTTTTATCTCCGCACCCGCATGCAAGGACCGCACCATTAGGCGAAAATGCAACCGACTGCACGGTGTTCCCAACAGTTCTAGTCCATAAGTCGGATGGCCATGTTGAGGGCTGGACACCTCGGATCGTTCGAATTTTTGCATGATTGCTGTAGAGCTTCCATAACTCCGTCTCCACGGGACAATGTGCAAGTGCTGAGACATATATGTGAAGAGGACTAAACGCAATTGGTTCTGCAAATGCAGTGGTAAACCGTTGTACGTCATTCCATAGGATGGCGAGCGAATTCGACCGGGATCTCTCATCGACGTGTAGCTACCAGCATCAATTAGATCAGTATTCCCGTATAAGCCATGCGACCAAGCTCGGAATGCTCACCAAAAGCCACCCATGTACCTGCTTTGCCATCATGGTCGCCTCATTCAACGCTCCGAGCCAACACATGACCTCAAGCCAAAATAGTACCTTTTCCTCGCTAAATGAGCGAAAATCCGCTTCTTGGCAACCTGAGCCGACCATGTCTGACTCCCACCACCGTCCGCCCTCCGTCAAGTGAATTGACCAAGAACGGCAGCAGTATTGGATCCCTTGGGACAGTTTACGCTCCACTATGTCCCCCATCCTAGAGCTTGGCTTCCCGAGATCGGTCAAGTCGCAAATATTCTCTTTGAGATGCCGCCTCATCTGATCGATGCAGGTCGCCGCAAGTCGTTGATGGTTTCTTGCGAGATCTACCCAGTAAACCTGTCCTCTGCATCTTGCGGGATCCACAAGGAGGTCACGAATGGACGTGTGAAGCAGTCGAACAGGTTCGGCCGCTGACGCTGGAATCAGGAGGAGCGAGTTCAGATCGGCGAGTATCTCCTGACGAAACAGGTCAAAGACCGTCTCCAGAGATTCCCCTTTAACCAAGTCGTAGGACCCGTGCAAGTACGCAATGGCCTCCAGCGAGACCGGGTAAGGGGCCGCAACCACCGTTCCAAGCAAATCCATCAGTAGGGCCTGCTTTGCCGGATCCATTTTCACACTCTCTAACGCTCTGGATAGAATCTGTGTGTACAGTTCATCCACCCCGCTCCATAATTTTGGCGACTTCAACAGCTGGCCGAGTCGATATTTTGGAGAGCCACCATCAACGTACTTGGCTACAGTACGTGCCCATTGGAATAACCCTTGCGACATAATCGCCAGCTGGGATATGTCAGCTGCAGCGGGCCACTCTCCTCCGATCTTGTGATCCATCTTCACTTGCAGGAGCGTGTGGCGTAGGAATCGTTCGATGTCCGTGTCTACGTCGTCAATCGAATCGAGACTCTCGGCGTGCCATTCCCGAGGTTCTAGGGCACGAAGAAGCGGGACCTCGGGACGGCTTGTCAGGAGAAACTTGACATTATCCGGGAGGGAAGGTGAGTGCCGGTCGATGAGTTTGACAAAGTTGACGGCGTAGTCAACCGAGTCGCATTCATCAAGGGCGTCGACCACAATCAGGACTGGAAACGCTTTCTTTGTTAGTGGTCGGAGCGATGCGGTGAAGAGTGCGGCAAATTGCTCGTCCAGACGTTGGTTGATGATATCGTCTTTCTCCTCTACAATCGAAAGGATTGTACTCCTGAGCTCCGGGTCTAAGCTCCGGGCCAGTTGTCTGGCGAGCGCGCAGACGAAAGATGCAGTTGATACGTTCTGGCCTCGACGGAAGTGGTATATTGCGCAACAGGCCCGATCCTTCCAACTATGGGCCACGGTGGACGCGATTGTTGATTTTCCCCTCCCTGCCATTCCACGAATCCACAGAACACGCTCTGAGTTCGACCCTCCTCTGATCCAACCGTCGATGCGCTCCAAGATGTCGACTCTGGTACCAGGGAGGCATGTGACGTCTTCGATGACCTCGCCTCGTGCTCCGTACTTTCCATCCCCCAAACGGTCGAGCAGGTGTTGATGTTTCCTTTGGATGGTCTCGTTGTCTGAAAGCAGATTATTCAGGTCATCTGGGTAGTAAGTGGTATGGGCGAACGATACTAACGCAGTTCTGTCACTAGAAGCGAAGTGTTCAGGTTCACCAGCAACTTTCAAGTGTCCCGTTTTAGTCAGTTCGTAGAATATACTGAAAGACATCGCCCACCTGGATTTCTTCTAAAGCGGCACGGATCTTTTCTTGAAGCCCTCTAAGACTTCCGGAATGATCGCTTGAACGCCAAAACCTCTTCACGCTCGCTTGAGACTGTAGATATTCGATCTGGTGTCGTATGTCTCCGAGTGTCCTAATCGTGTTCGTCAACAATTTGGTCCGAGAGAAAATGAGAGAAGAAACCCATTCACCGCTGTAGGTCTTCCATCCCGTTTGTAGTTTCGCTCCTCTCCTGTATCCGGGCGCGGCTGCTGACTCGCTCGAGGATTTCGGACAACCTGCAGACATGGCTTCCCAATTTCTCGGCGGTTTCGTTGTTACTATCCATAGCCTTGGTATTTCGGATGAGAGTCGATACTAGGATGGTTCTTCGGCCAAACCAACTCACTTGAACCATCTCGACCACTGTTAATCCAACCTTGGCCACGGCCCCGACGTAGCTTCCGACCACAGGGATGGCTCCAGATACTCCTTCCGCGATTTTGAGCGCTTTATTTGCGCCATTAAGTAACTCTTCCCGAAGGGAGCTCCCCTTTTGCTTGCCTGCCTGCACACTTGCCCCGTTGCCAACTTGTGGTGTGGATGCGGATGGAGTTGGTAAGGAATTCGATTGCACGGGGCTCAAGGGAGGACCGAACCCCGCGGTCGTACTCGTCGCGCTTCCATGAGGACCGGGCAGCCTTGCCGAGTCGTCCCTGCCATGTTCGTCCTCCGCCGCCTGCAATGTATGCTGCTCGGTCGCGGAAGCCAGGTTATTCAAGAGACGCTGTGAATTGAGATGACGTTGAGGGCTGTACTAGTAGAACTGGAGGTCCCCTACTCACGTGGAGCGTAGCCCAGCTTTCCTCCACGTCCGTTCGGCAGCTCCGCAAGACTTCGGTGCACTGACTCGGGTCGGTTGGAGAGAAAAGCTTCCTGAGCTCTTTCCTAATCCCTTTCTTCTTTGTCCCATACTTCTCTGACTCTGGTTTCAGTTTCGTGTGCGCGCTCTCCAACTCCCTAGAATTCAAGCCCAAACCGCATGAACAAAAGTCAAGGCTAAGGGAGTTACTTGACCGACCTGAGGAGGAGTTTGATTTCCCGCTTGATTTCCGCCGGTATTTGCATCTCGTCCATGGGGAGATTATCGAGGTCAAATGGGGCTTCGACCGTTTGCATCAAAGCTTGGGCATCGTTGAGCGCCTCCTTCGGCCAGTCCGTTTCCTGTACCAAATTCATGAGCACCGAATCAAAATCGCATTGGGGCTTGTTTCGCATCACCTTTACAATCGATAGTACGACTTTCCTAGCGTCGTCTACTTTACCGCTCAGGATGGCGGACGGAGACGGTGCAGAATTCGGGGGTATGGTCGGTTGTGCCATGAGCGACGTTCAGCAATCCTTGCTTCTTTATGTGAGTACTGGATATGATTTGGCGGTTTGTAACGATGCAGCTGATTGTGGTTTGGACGGAGGGAGTGGTGCAACTGCGAGGGCTTGGTCCGGCCGTTCGCACAGCCTCGCCGCCTTTGTTTGCTGAAAACACATGTGGCTTGCGATGACAGAACATAACACGCTCTCGTCGAGTATTAAATGTATCTGTAGGTTCGTGAAACGAAGGTGATGTACTATGGAGTATGCGTTATTTTGCCAAAGTAGATCGTGTCTCTGCGGACGGGTGGAAACTCTTAGCCGCACACCATTTATATACATACATCGAGAGAATTACGCCTTACAGCGGAGAAGAAAAGAGAGAAATAAGAAAGCCGTAATTCGAAAAGGGCGATTGAAAGGAGGGAAACGCGGGGTATTCCGAAGGAACTCGGGACTGAGCAGGTGCAAAGAGTGCACCTCTGCAGTCCTCAAAGGCAGCTATGCATCTCCGGGTTCGTCCAGGCATGACTCAACATGAACACTCTTGTCCCATAACATTAACATGGACACCCTTGTCCCATAACATTTATCAAAGAATCTGTGGTACTAATTTGGAGTCAAAACGACGGGACAGAGGGTCGAACGACAATGCGTTTTCCGTGTTTCTTCGCGACACTCTTGCCTGCCTGCCCAACCAAGACTTAGGACAGTGGAAGTGTGAGGTTTGACGCGCCATTCCATTTTTGCATTTGGTAAGCCAAAGAGGGTAGGACAGACCTTGAAAACTTTGTGGTTCTTGCGCTTCGGGGTTCTTGCGCTTCGGGGTCCTGGTGGATTTAACAACGTGATGGAGGTCATTACGGCGGAGAGCTTAAGCAGTTGACGCCGCTCCTGTTCTCTGTCGATCTGTGAGGTGTACAAACCGTCTTGACCTACTGTTTCTCTTGTCTCGTCCCCTTCGCCAGCACGATGGTAGAGGATGTCAACATCTCGTGGCCTGTCGGGTCCTTCGGCACCTGAACCGAGGAGATACTAAACTCACCAAATAGAACCCTCGGGGCCTCGATGTCCATCGTGCCGAGGATAGGAGCGGAGACGAGTGGTCACGAAAGACTCGAGCCAAAGCGACTTGAACGACGACAGCCTCGTAGCTCGTGCAGCGCGGGGATCAGCCGTTGCCCTTCCCCTCTCAGAATAGTGTTGTGGAAGTTTGCATCGAGATAAACTGTATAAGATGGTTAGTTGTGGTATAGGCTTGGGTGTTGACGAGAGAGAGGAGCGAGGTCGACGAGAGAGAGCGGTGGAAAGTTGGAAGCGTCGCAAAACGACGACTGCGACATCACGAAACGGGTATGAACGACGCCGCGTAAGCTTGCAAAACCGCTTCGATTGGGACGTTGTAGTGAAGCATTGAGCTAATTGACGGTAAGTCAGTCTCAAGGAAAGTACACAAGATAGAGGAGTCGCATATTACGGGACGCGATACCACCTAGGTCTGCCAGACGTTGTGCCCATCCAGATACTAAACGACAACGTCCGTTCCCTTCCCATCCAACGAGGAGCGTGATGATTGTCGAGTTTGACACACTCGACGAGCTTGTTAGCGGTCGGCGAAGTGGTATCGGAGAGGCGCTGGCATCGTTGTGCCCCAGACGGCTGTGAATCCTGCTGCGTTTGAAGCCTGGTCGAACGTCCTCTCTGCCGCTGACGAAAAGTCGAACCCACTCCCTGCCTTCCGTCGAGTGCCTTCCACCGACGTGCTGGATGACCACAGCGTCCCAATATTGTCCATCTTCTTCGGCGCCTGATTGGCGAAAGTCGACGCTCCAGAACAGCCAGAGCGCTGCAAACACGATGTAAGACTGCCAATAACGAAAGGTGACTTGAACCGTGCTGCTTGTTCGGACGCATAGCGTGGCGAGGTCAAGTTCGACTGGGGCGGTTGATACAAACGAGAATGGTGTGGTAGTGTGAAGGTGGGGGACAATCCTTTGTCCGTCCTCGTATGGCGCCGAGACCGCGTTGACGGTCCAGTTTGAAATTCGAGCGAAACGGTTGGGTTTCGGTAAGCTAGGGGCTGCTACGAGAGCTGTGAAAGACGCTGATAACTTTGCTTCTCCAGTGCCTCTGTTCCTGCCTCGACGTCATGATTTCGGGGTTTGTGTTGGGCACCCTGATCGACATTGTCGCCCCCACACGCCAAGACTTTCCAATTGTTATCTATAATGAATTGCAAGCCAATGTGAAAGACCCGCCCGTCTCCTTGTGACGACACTGCCCTCACTTCCGATTGGATGCAGTCCCTTCGGCGCAGATGGGGAGAGTTGACAGAGGTCGCTGAATGGCGTACTGGGTTCACTCGCGATCCACACGCCCACACAACCCCGACGTCAGTTCCGCCATCGCACTTTATGGCGTCCATGTTACAGCACGTCAAACAACGACGGAACCAACGTCGACCGGCGCAACCTGAGAAGGGGATGCGGGGATGTGAGCACTTGAGTGAAAGGGATCGATATTTTCGCTACCAGGTCATCGCTGAATTCGGGACTACGGCAATTTCATGTCACGACCGTCAAGTGCATGGCAGCCAACGAGTACTATAGTAGCTGCCATAAGGCCTTCGGTCACATTACTTCATGAGGGCACTCCGTCATTCCTCTCCAATCCGCAGAATCTGTCGTTCCAAGAAAGGGGTACCGGCCCACCAATAAACTTCCCATGAGAAAGCCAGACTGATCGTTGGCCCGGCTGGGCTGATTTGCTCTGTTTGCTCATCCGAGATGCGGTACAGGACGCCTGCGTTGACATTGAGAATATTCGTTATTAGACTGTGCGGAGGATTCGCATTCGTGGTGGGCTCGTATCCAACGGTCAAGGCCGTTATTCTGAGAGATTGCCGCATGCGGCATACCCAGTCGAGAGCGTTTAGGTCGCCTTTCGCTAGGAGCTCGAAGGCATCGCTCAACGCGCTTGCAAAAGGACTAGATTAACAAGTATGTTCAAATTTGTATCTGTAGGCCGAGCGTCACGAAATAGGGGCCATTGAGACGGGCGTAAAGTTTTCCTATGTCAGGCCGGTTACCTTTCGGAACTGCTGGGGCCGGTCCTGCAGCGAAGAACATGTTCGAACCAGAGTTTGGACTGCTTAGATTACATGGAGAAGAGCCAATTTATCGAAAAACCCAAAATTAAATGGAACTAAAACACTACAGATGCAGGGGATTATACTCGCGAAGAGCATCGGACATGTGAAAAATGGAAACAGTCTCGGCATGAACAACAACCAGTTTTCCTTCACATAAGGTAACCCTCTGAGAATACCCGCCCCAGTAGTGTGGGGGAAGCCAAAATAAGCGTGAAGAAGAGGAGGTGACCCAATGATCTTTATAGCCTAGAGTGTTAGCAGGGGGAATGAAGGGAGGGACGTCGCATCCTTGACGAGTGAACGTATCCCAAGCCATGGCATGATCGATCTCATAGTCTCCTGCGATAGCTTTGCCATCGGGGGAGAACCAAACGGATCTGATCCAGTGACCACCCGTGAGCGGTTCACCCACCTGGCTGCCGGTCTGAGGATCCCATAGTCGAATTGTCTTGTCCCAGGATCCGGATGCCAGAAGCTTGCCGTCCGACGAGAAGCAGACGGACCAGACACTGCCGCTGTGACCTGTGAGCGGTTCACCGACCTGGCTGCCGGTCTGAGGATCCCATAGTCGAATTGTCTTGTCCCAGGATCCGGATGCCAGAAGCTTGCCGTCCGGCGAGAAGCAGACGGACGACACAGGGTCGCTGTGACCTGTGAGGGGTTCACCCACCTGGCCGCCGGTCTGAGGATCCCATAGTCGAATTGTCTTGTCCCAGGATCCGGATGCCAGAAGCTTGCCGTCCGACGAGAAGCAGACGGACCAGACACTGCCGCTGTGACCTGTGAGCGGTTCACCGACCTGGCTGCCGGTCTGAGGATCCCATAGTCGAATTGTCTTGTCCCAGGATCCGGATGCCAGAAGCTTGCCGTCCGGCGAGAAGCAGACGGACGACACAGGGTCGCTGTGACCTGTGAGGGGTTCACCCACCTGGCCGCCGGTCTGAGGATCCCATAGTCGAATTGTGTGGTCCTCGGATCCGGATGCCAGAAGCTTGCCGTCCGGCGAGAAGCAGACGGACCGGACAGCGTTGCTGTGACCTGTGAGCGGTTCACCCACCTGGCTGCCGGTCTGAGGATCCCATAGTCGAATTGTGGTGTCCTCGGATCCGGATGCCAGAAGCTTGCCGTCCGGCGAGAAGCAGACGGACCAGACATTGTCGCTGTGACCCGTGAGCGGTTCACCCACCTGGCCGCCGGTCTGAGGATCCCATAGTCGAATTGTCTTGTCAGAGGATCCGGATGCCAGAAGCTTGCCGTCCGGCGAGAAGCGGACGGACCGGACAGTGTCGCTGTGACCTGTGAGCGGTTCACGCATCTCTCTACCAGTATGTGGATCCAAAACATGAATCGTCCGATCGTCGCACCCTACTACGAGGACCGCACCATCGAGTGAAAATGCAATTGAAAGCACCCTGCTCCCAACATCTTTGGTCCATAAACCGGATGACCATGTTGAGGACTGGACACCTCGGATCGTTCGAACCTTTGCGTGACTGCTGTAGCGCTTCCATAACTCCGTCTTTACGGGACAATGAGCGAGTGCGGAGACATATATGTGAAGAGGACTAAACGCAATTGGTTCTCCAAATGCGGCAGCAAACCGCTGTACGTCGTTCCACAGGATAACGAGCGAATTCGACAGGGACGTCTCGTCGACGCGTTGCTACCAGCGTCAATTCGATCAGTCTCCTCGCACAAGCCATGCGACCAGTCTCGAAATGCTCACCAAAAGCCACTCATGTACCTGCTTTGCCATCGTGGTCGCCTCATTCGAAGCACCGACCAAACTCATGACCTCAAGCCAATATAACACCTTTTCCTCGCTAAATGATCGAAAATCGGCCTCTTGATAACCTGCGCCGACCGTGTTTGACTCCCACCACCGCCCGCCCTCCGTCAAGTGGGTTGACCAAGAACGACAGCAGTATTGGATCCCTTTGGACACCTTATGCTCCACTATATCTCCGATCTTAGAGCTTGGTATCCCGAGATCGGTCAAGTCGCAAATATTTTCCTTGAGATGCCGCATCATCTGACCGATGCAGGTCGCCGCAAGTCGTTGATGGTTCCTTGGGAGATCCACCCAGTAAACCCCTCCTCTGCATCTTGTGGGATCTACAAGGAGGTCACGAATGGACGTGTGAAGCAGTCGAACCGGTTCAGTCGCTGACGCTGGAATCAGGAGGAGCGAGTTCAGATCGGCGAGTATCTCCTGCCGAACCAGATCAAAGACCGTCTCCACAGATTCCCCTTTGACCAAGTCGTAGGACTCGTGCAAGTAAACAATGACCTCCAGCGAGACCGGGTAAGGGGCCGCAACCACCGTTCCAAGCAAATCCATCAGTAGGGTCTGCTTTGCTGGATCTCCCTTCACACTCTCTAGCGCTCTGGATAGAATCTGCGTGTACAGTTCATCCACTCCGCTTCATAATTTGGGCGACTTCAACAGCTGGCCGAGTCGATATTTTGGAGAGCCGCCACCAACGTACTTGGCTACAGTACGTGCCCATTGAAATAAGCCTTGCGACATAATCGCCAGCTGGGATATTTCAGCTGCAGCGGGCCACTCTCCCTTGATTTCGTGCGCCATCTTCACTTGCAGGAGCGTGTGGCGTAGGAATCGTTCGATGTCCGTGTCTACGTCGTCAATCGAATCGAGACTCTCGGCGTGCCATTCCCGAGGTTCTAGGGCACGAAGAAGCGGGACCTCGGGACGGCTTGTCAGGAGAAACTTGACATTATCCGGGAGGGAAGGCGAGTGTCGGTCGATGAGTTTGACAAAGTTGACCGCGTAGTCGACCGAGTCGCATTCATCAAGGGCGTCAACCACGATCAGGACTGAAAACGCCTTCTTTGTTAGGGGCCGGAGCGATGCGGTGAAGAGTGCGGCAAATTGCTCGTCTAGACGCTGGTTGATGATATCGTCTTTCTCCTCTACAATCGAAAGGATTGCACCCCTGAGCTCCGGGTCTAAGCTCCGGGCCAATTGTCTGGCGAGGGCGCAGACTAGCGATGCATTTGATACGTTCTGGCCTCGACGAAAGTGGTAAATTGCGCAACAAGCCCGATCCTTCCAACTATGGGCCACGGTGGATGCGATTGTTGATTTCCCCCTCCCTGCCATTCCGCGAATCCACAGGACCCGCTCCGAGCTCGACTCGCCCCTGATCCAGGTATCAATGCGCTCCAAGATGTCGACTCTGGTACCAGGGAGGCATGTGACGTCTTCGATGACCTCGCCTCGTGCTCCGTATTTCCCATCTCCTAAGCAATTAAGCAAGCGGTGATATTTGTTTTGGATGTTCTCGTTGTCTAAAGATCATGTCTATGATCAGCCGATCTACCGAAGGATCGGAACGACAGGACTAACGGAGCTCTTCCACCAGAATCGAAGTTTTCACGTTGACGAGCAACTGCGAATAACTCCTATTGGTGATTTTGTACGACATAATGTACGGAATCGCTCACTTGGATCTCCTCCAAAGCGGCGCGGACTTTTTCCTGAAGCTTCTTCAGGCTGCCTGATTGATCGCTTGAATTCCAAAACTTCTTTATGCCGAGCTGAGACTGTTGCGCCGCTATTTCGTGCTGCACATCTTTGAGCGCTCTGACCGGGACTATCAATAATTCTGTAGCACACGTGAAATGGAAAGATCGACTCACTGCTGTAGATTTTCCATCTCAGTCGTTGTCTGGCCGCGCTCTGGCTGTCGGGATTCGTTGCTGAGTTTCTCGAGAACGTTGTATAGACGACAGACGTGGGTTCCTAGTCTCCCGGCTCTTTCGTCGTTGTCGTCCATGGTCTTGACGTCGTGATGAGAAGGCGACGTACTCTATATGGCAGACCCACTCACCCGAACCATCTCGACTACCGTTAATCCCACTTTGGCCACCGCCCCAACGTAGCTGCCCACCACGGGAAGGGCTCCCGATAATCCTTCGGCGGTCTTAAATGCCTTGTTTGCGCCATCGAGTATATCACCGCGTCGGGAACTCCCTTTCCCTTTGCCGGGTATGACGCTTGGTACTTGAATGGCCTCGGTGTTGGACTGGACTGAGCTCGCGACCGGGGTGAGCGCCGTATTTGGACCTAAGGTGGCGGCCGTCGCGGGGATTTGAGGACCAGACAGCCCCGAGTTGACCCCGGGTTGGTCTTCAACGGCTTCAGATGGATGCTTGTCGGTCGCGGTCTCCGGATTACTTAGGATCGACTGTGAATGGATGTGAGGATCGTGGTGGAACGTATTCGAAGGACGCCCTTCCACTCACATCCAAAGTCGCGGAGTTCCTTTGAAGGTCGTTTCGGCATCCCTTCAAGACGACCGAGCATACAGCGGGGTTTGGTCGAGAGAATAGCTTCTTGAACCCTCTCCGAAATACGCTATTTTTGGCTCCATATTTATCCGACTCTTGTTTCAGTCTTAAGCGGACCCCTTCCAGTTCACTTTGAGAGCATCTCAGGAGTCAAAGTACCTAAGCGTAGGAGGTCGAGTTTGCGACCAACCTGAGAACCAGCTCAATTGAACGCTCGATCTCCTCCGGGATGTGCGTTTGGCTGTTAAGAAATTTATCGATGTCTGGTAGCGTATCCATTGTTTCGACCAGGGCTTGGACATCGTTCGCCGCCACCGCCGGCCAGTCCGTGTCCTGGACCGGATCATGAGCGCCAGAAAAAAGAAAGGCGATGGGCTTCGAGGGTTACCTTTAGAATGGATAGGACGTATCTCTTGGCTTCCTGGGCTCTAATGTTCATGTTTGAGTGCGGTGTCTGGTTGTGCGAAGGGGGTGCTGAGCTCTGGCGCGCGCTCCTTGGTGCCATGAGCGCTTCAGTCACGGTTGGTCCAAAACTTGCTGTATATTGAGAACCGGAGACTCGGGTAATGTATTGGAGAGCTCTGATGATGTAGATAGATTCTGGTTTGGACGAGGGGGTCGGCTTGTGGTGCAAGTGAGAGTGCGAGCATCTGCGGCGGAGTAGATGCGTCGGCTCGCGACATAACGGAGTAACCCCACTGTGAGTGGTTCCGTTGTTCCCGAAACGCTCCATTCTCCGTTCTCGATTCTCCCAATTAATCGACACACAACCTCAACATCCTCTCAACGTTTTCTTTACCCGCCAACCATCCCCTTGCGAGTACCAGCCGGTGTGGGGGGGTGCTTTGGTGTACTCCCCCTCACGCCCAGCCTGGTGCACCTGGGACCCTTACAAATGTCCAGTCCCGGTGCCCGGCTTCCCCCACTTGGGTACACGCTAAGGGGATGCCCTAGCACACGATATATTGTACGATAAAATTATCATTTATTTATATTTTCCTCCTTTTCTCAATTTGATCACGGAGCTGACCGGAGCGAGCACGCCGTCGTCCTCCCCTCGACCAGGCCGAAACCACGTGTCTCGGGCTTTGCAATCACAGCCGCGCCACAGCGCATCTGAGCAGTCTCATGTATACAGTGACTCTTTCGGAGAGGAATGGCACCTGTCGGAAAATGCGGCGTATTCTTTGATAGGTGGTAGGATGTAAATTGGACGTAGGTTACGTCCGTATTCAATTGAAAACGAAGAGTTAGGTGTCATTAACACAAGCGAAGTTAGAAGTTACATTCAATCGGACGAGGGAGGAATGGTGTCCCAGTACAGGTTACTTCATCCTCAACGAGCTTCGAATCCGTGTTCGGCTGCGGTGGTTGGTTGAGCCTGTCATCTTAGCAGGGACCTCGAGTAGATAATCAACTCACTGACCAGCTCCTTCGAGCTCCTGATGATGGTTCGCACTTACAAAAGAACCGGTAACCAACGACCGCGAAAGAACCCAAACCAAACTCATCCCGGTTGTTCGTGCAACGTCGGCAATCTTCTCGTTCGTAACGCCAGGTCACGCTTCTCTCGTAGATCTCCAGCGGATCGAATGTATGGCTCTAGAGCGGCATAGCCTTTGCTCTGTCTTCTTCCTTGGGTATTGAGTCGGGACTCGGTGGAAACCTGTGGCTCGCAAGCGGAAAGCATGGAATGATCCCGACGACCATGTCTTACCGCAGAAGAATCAATCCAGTAATAGCGCCGAATAAGTGCCGCATCGACATATACTGGGTGATGTATTCGTTTGTGGTGGAAGCTCGCGTTCGATAAACTGAGGAAAAGAGTGGTGATAAGCTCCACGAAAAAAGAATCCACGGACCGTTGAAGCCCTGCGTTGGCATACGTACGGGGACGAAATGCTCCAAGATAACCTGGGTGGAACAGCGTTGAGTGAAGCTTGCGTCGTATTTCTGGCTGCGCCATTATGGTTCAAGCGGCAACCTAGTTTCTAGAAAACGGGTTGGCGTGGTGGGAACAGCACACGATAGAAGAGAGTCGCAGATTGCAGGGCATCGATCTCGTTTGGGTTAACGAAGCTTGTTTGATGTCCTTCTAAACCCGAAACTAAGCTGGTTGAGTCCTATGAGTTTATACCGTAAGCATGGGAAGGTAGAGGTCTGCTCGACGTTTTTGCCCACCCTGCAGTTACTTGTTGCACCCTTGACTTCCGAATCCAAGGCCGAGTGCGTTGAAGGTGGAGTTCGAAGTTGAAGAACAAAACACGTCCGGGTTCGGCGAGACAATAGGAATCCGAAGGTCGTGGATCCTTCGCTTCGCTGCTCTTGAGTGCCATCATGTTCGAGTCTCGGGAGAATGTCCTTTCCATTTCCGATGAGCAACCAACTGCCACTCCTGATCTCTCCCTGGCGTTCTATCCTCGATCCCGCTCTCGGTCCCTCTTCTCGCTCATAGTCCTCGTCAATAAGGAGTCCTTAGCGTGGAACGCCATTGAGTTGGTGTTGGTAATCTGTGGTGAACAGGAAGCCCGCGCCGATATCGGCCATGCTGCTTAGCCGGCTGTGCCTTGCCGTGCCGTGGATCTGCTTGGGCTGCTTGACGAATGCGTGAAAGGGGAGGGCGGAAGGGCGAGTTGGGGTGAAGCCCTCGGACTGGAAATGGTCGAGAAGAGCATGAGATGATAACGCATTCTGCCTTCTGAATAGGTATAGTGTCCTAGTGTTTCAGAGTAGTTGAGGTAGTGGACCCCCATAAAGAGGCAAGAACATTACTGGCGCTTCAGCGTGGAGGGAGAGCGTCTGGTGCTGAGATTGCGGAAGTGAGTAAGGGGCCTGTTGGGCCTTGCACGAGAGTGCTGGATCCCGGGGCCCATACTTGGGTGTTGCGTCGCTCTCTCCGGGGGTTTGGTACCGGTGCTTAAAGGAGTGAAGAGGTGAGGTCGTGTAAGAGAGAGGAGAGAAGAGAACGGGCAGTCGGAATTGGAATCTGGTCACGGGGTCTTTCTTGCGCTTGTCCCTTAGAGCCCCTGAAAAGCTCACCATTCACTTTTGGTCGTGAAACCCCCGCCGTTGTTTCAACACACGTGCTAGACCCCAAAAACAATTCAACCGCACTTGACGTTGTTGTCCCTCGGCTCGTCATGTGCTTGTATGGACGTATGCATCGTTTCCCCAAAAGCGAGATCTCTCTATTCACTATACCAAGAAGCAAATTGCTCAAGGCACCACGACCCCCGTCTCTCCTCATTTCATTCCGTATCCAACGAAATACTTGGCAAGGCCGATCGACTCCTACTCGCGGTGCTCCCGCTCCCCCTCCGTGTCCAGTGCTTCCCATTCATCATCAGCCTCGCTATAGTAGCTGCTTATCCGGGCACTCTATGGCGATAGGTTCCTTTCTGCTTCCATTCAGGTTGAGGACCTTCCACCGACGACTGTGGATCAAGCCTACGAGGAATCACGAACCCGCAGCTGATGTGTTTGCCCAAACAAAAGTACTCCCTCCGTGGCGCCGATCATGGGACCACTCCGTTTCTCAACGTTCTGCAGCATCTACTTCACTCGGGGCGAAAACGGGACGCTCCTTTGAACGAAGTTGGGCCGAATTTTGGGCGAGAGCATACCGCTCCTCCGTGGTGCGCAAGGCAGGGGCCACGTCGAAGAGAGGATAGGAGAGAACTTGGTAGTTGCCGTTTGGGGATGTAAACGGTAACGTTGACCTTCCGTGGCGTAAGAGGTTGGGTATGCTTGTGAGTGCTGCATATGAAGAGGGACGTGGACCCAAAGGCGGAGTCGAATGGCAAGCTGCGCGCAGAGTCGCACGTTGAATGTGGACAATCTTTTGAAGAAGGTACGCCGAATTTATCGCATTCCGTTGGGAGTGGAGATTCAACGTCGTCACCAAGGGCGAGACTAGAAGTCGTCTCTAGTGAAGGTTTGGTTCCATAATTGACTTGAGTTAATCTTCAATCAGTTTTGAACGCAAGTCGTCTGTGGAAATCAGTGTCAGCGGAGCACCACGGAGTCCCGCGACCCGAGAAGATAGTAAACTGACCGTATAGATCCCTCGGGCCCTCGGGGCCCTCGATGCCCATCGCGTCGAAGATAAGAGCTGGGACGAATGGCTGCGAAAAGCCCGAGCCAAAGCGATCCGGACGACGGCAGCACCTTGTGTTCGTGCAGGGCCGGGATCAGTTCTTGCCGTTCCGTTGTATAAGTATCGCATCGGGATAAACTGGATGAGGTGGTTCGTTTCAGCATAGGCTTGGATTTCGAGGCGGAGAGGTGAGCGAGGTCGAGGAGAGCGGCGGAAGGTTGGAAGCGTAGCAGAGCGACCGCCGCGACCTAACAAGCGAGCTGGGTATGAACGACGCCGCCTCGGCTTGTAATTTCGCTTCAAGTGGGACGTTGTAGTCAGGCACTGACTCAGTTTAAGTTAAGTCAGTGTTAAGGAAAGAACACAAGACAGAGAAGTCGCACATTATGGCATCCCGATATGACCTGGGTCTGCCCATCCGGGTACTAAACGGCTAGGTTCTTCCCCTTCCCGTCCAACGAAGAGCGCGCCAATAGTCGATTCTGAGACTCGAAGAGCCAGTTAGCGGTCGGAGAGTGGTATTGCATAGGCGTTCGCATCATCGTATGCTAGCCGGCTCTGGGTCCTGCTGTGTTTGAAGCCCGATCGAACGTCCTCCCCGCTACCGACGAACAATTCTAGCCCACTCCCCGCCTGCCGTAGGTGGGTTCTACCCATGTGCTGCATGGCCACGGCGCCTTATTTGTCATCTTCTTGAGCGCCGAAGTCGCGATTGAAGTCGACGCTCCAGAGCCTGATCGGTCCGTCCAGCTTGCACGCACCATGTACGCGATAGCAGAAGTGCCAGTAACGAAAGGAGACTTGGATTGCGCTGCTTGTCGGATGCGTGGCGTGGCTGGGGTGTCAAGTCCGGCGGGCGGGTTGAGGGAACGAAAATGGTGTTGTAGCGGGAAGGTGGGCGACCATGGGGAGATGAGAGGGACGCAGGTTGCCACGAGCAAAGAGGCCGGTGAGACCATCTGCTGTATGGGCATGGCGAAGGTAAGGGAACTCGGAAAGGTTGCAAGAGTGAGCGGTATTGCCGCAGCAGGACAGTCTCCCAGTCAACCCTCCCAACCCGGCTTGAACACTGTTGTGGAGGTTATGTACGGCTCGCGTGGTCGCTTGAAATGGACTGTCATAGTCAAACTGTTGCTGAGTTTCCGAAAATCAAGTCGGTGCGGAGGACAGGGCATAGAAAATACAGCAGAGGTGAACGTTGGAGGATATGGGTATGGTGGCCCTGCTGAAGGCGATGGATTGCCGCCTTTACGAAACAAAGGTGCGCTGCCCCAAAGCTGTAAAGATATGTGTAAGCATCAAGCAAGGCAGAGATCAGCTTAAGGTTTTGCCCACCTCTGTGGTAACTATCGCGTCCTGGGCTCTCGCATGGCGCCGGGAGGGTGTCGACGGTCCAGTTTGAAATCCGAGGAAACGCGTTTGCGTTTGGTAAGCTACGGGAGATAGAAAAGGCTTTCATAAATCTGCTTCTCCGGTGCATCTGGTTCCTGCGTTGCTCGGGGCTGAGGCGAACGTCCTCCCCGCTGCTGGCGAAACTGGGGACGTAGTCGGACGCACTTCGTGTGGGGAACACGGCGGAGGCTTGCCGAGAGCAGACAACGAGTTGGACCGTACTGCTGTTGTTTCGGGTGTGTTGAGGCGGTGGGGCGACGTCCGAGCGGGTTGGTTAACATAGACGGGGATGTTGATGGAGCGGAACGTCAAGCGCCCCAATGCCGCAGGTTGACGAGGGGAATGTGTATGGCCGGTGTGAGTGCTGAGTCACAGATCCCATCTCCTCGGCACTGCGTAGTTTGGGGTGACCTCGCAGACTGAAGAAGAGTGGGGGAGGTACAGGAGAGGGGATGGAGAGACGTCGAGTGGTTGAAAGTGTAATGTCGGTGTGGGGTTGTGTTTGGCACCCTCAAGACAAGAATTGCCGCACCCTACACGCCAAGACTTTCCAATTTATTCTTTCTAATTCTTATCAAACACTGTATGGCCAATGTGAAAGCCCAGCCCGTCTCCTCACTTCTGATTGGACGAATGCATGGTTAGCCAGTTCCTTCGGTATGGATGTGAAAAGGTAACAGAGGTCGCTGAATGGCGTACTTGGTGCACTCGTGATCGATGGTAGACAACGACCTCAATGCATGCTGCACTTTCATGCACGCGGCTCCACTCTCTGCAGCCAACCCCGAGGTCAGTTCCTTCTTCTCACTTTGTGATGTCCGTGTTACACCCCAAGCAACGACGAAACGAGCGTCGTCCGGCGCGACTTGAGACGGGATGCGAGGATGTGAGCAATTGAGTGAAACAGATCGACCTTCTCGCTACGAGCTCACCGCTGCATTATGGATTACGCACATTCATATCACGACCGCCAAGTTCATGGCAGCCAGCGATTACCATAGTAGGTGCTAGAAGGCCTTCGGTCAAATCCCATCATGACGGTGCTCCGCCCCTCCTTTCCGCAGTCCGCAGAGTCTGTTGGTGCAAGAAAGCAATCCGAGCCACCCAATACGATTCCCAACAGGAGGACGAGACTGATGGCTGGTGCGGCTGGGCGGATTTGCTCTGTTTCCTAGTTTAAGATGCGGTAAAGGACTCTGCGTTGACGTTGAGAATACTCGATACGAGACTCTGGGGAGGGACTAGTCCGCAGTCATGGTGGGCTCGTATACAAAGGTCAAGGCCGTGACTCCGAGCGATTGCCTCCTACCCGGTCTGGGGCGTTTGGGTCTCCGTTCGTTAGGAGCTCAAAGCCATCGCTTAACACGCTTGCAAAAGGATTGGATTAGCGAGCATGTTCAAATTAGTCTCTGTAGGCCGATTATTATGAAATAGGGTCATTTATAGGGGCGTAAGGCGTTCTTGTGTCGGGCCAGTTAGCTCTCAGAACTGCTAAGGCTGGTGCTGCACAAAGACAATGTTTCATCCAGAGTTTGAACCGCTGATATACAAGTCGAAGAGCCAATTTGGCAGAAAATCCGGAAGGAAATGGAAGGGAAACACTACAAAGACAGGGGATTATACACGCGAAGAGCATCGGAAATGTCAAAAATAGAAACAGTCTCTTTATGAGCAACAGCAAGTTTTCCTTCACATAGGAGAACCTTCGAGATATACCCGCCCCAGTAGTGTGAAGGAAGCCAAAATAAAGGTGAAGAAGAGAAGGTGACCCAATGATCTTCATAGGCTAGAGCGTTATCAGGGGAAATGGAGGGAGGGATGTCGCATCTTTGACGAGTGAACGTATCCCAAGCCTGGGATTGGCCGTAAGCGTCGCGTCCTGCGATAGCTTTGCCATCGGGGGAGAACCAGACGGATGTGATGCTCTCACCGTAACCTGTGAGTGGCTCACCCACCTGGCTGCCGGTCTGAGGATCCCATAGTCGAATTGTGCCGTCGTCGGATCCGGATGCCAGAAGCTTGCCGTCCGGCGAGAAGCAGAAGGAACAGACAGTGCCGCTGTGACCTGTGAGCGGTTCACCCACCTGGCTGCCGGTCTGAGGATCCCATAGTCGAATTGTCTCGTCGAAGGATCTGGATGCCAGAAGCTTGCCGTCCGGCGAGAAGCAGACGGACAAGACAGTGTCACTGTGACCTGTGAGCGGTTCACCCACCGGGCTGCTGGTCTGAGGATCCCATAGTCGAATTGTGTTATCGTAGGATCCGGATGCCAGAAGCTTGCCGTCCGGCGAGAAGCAGACGAAAAAGAC
>WSTX01000071.1:0-24082 GCA_019633405.1 Tulasnella sp. 408 | reverse complement strand
CACCGTTAGCAGATAAGATATCTCATATTTTACGGCGAACATCGTAAAATTATCTGAGATATCTCCGGCCGTTTCGATTGACATTAGCGGCTGTATGGAGCATGGAAGGCTTTGATGGCTGTTCCGGCTACTGACTACTGAAGGAACTCCCGATATCCCTCAACCGACCACCGTTCGACCTTAACTCCCGGAATGTCGTCGCGCATTATGGTAGATTTAAGCACCATGGTAACATTACGGGAAAAAGTCCGCCCCCTCCCGGGTCTGGGTTCCTCGAGTGGGGATGGGCTAGTAGAGCGGGTTTGCCCATGGGAGCGGCTTCAGGTATGCAAGTCCCAGGTGGCAACAGGACACCGTAGGGATCTATTGTAGCTTCATGTGTCATTTCCCCGGGGACTGATGAACGGGCTGGAATCAATTACGAATGTTGAGAAATACGGAGAAGGAGTAGACTTGAGAGGTAAAAGACACCAAGACATCGTGCCACTAAAATAGAGCTGCCTTTGCCGTGACTTATTGGATGCCCCTGTTTCTTGACGGGAACTATGGAAGAGAATTTTCAAAAGTACCCGGAGCCGGTCGGTGTATTCTGCGGGAAAAGTGACGAGGAACTAGCTGGAAGCTGCTTGTTACTTGTGAGTGGGCAATTGGCATCGGGGAGCAAACATTGCCGATTAGAAGCCCCATATGCTATGCAGGGCTGCGAGGTTGTGAAGAGGTTGGACTCAGCGCCGTGCTCGTTGAGGTCTATGCCGTTCGCATCGATCGAAACGCCAAGTGGCACCGTGAGCGGCTCGTAATATCTGTATGGAAAGATGGGGCATACATGGCTGCCGCAATTGGAACAACCAATTAGCCGGGGGCGGGGAAGAGTGGAGGATCTCCCGCACCTAAGTATCAAGACTACCCGGAGGCAGCTGTGAGGGGAGACGGTATGAATAGTTCGCGGGAGGTTTTCGATTGTAGCTACCGGGGTCGTTGCTCCGGCTGCTACTGAGGATTGTGTCCATTCACATCATTCGAGACAAATGCGGAGTAGTTGGAGAGAGGTGGAACGGTTGGTACGAGAGCTGGGGCATGCATTGCTGCCGTGATTGGAACGTGAAGTTTGCCGGAGGGGAGGGTCAGGGGCCTCCCGCCTCTGGTGGTCAAAACTACCCGGCTGCGGCCCAAAGGATGCTCCCGGAGAAGTAACGAGCGGATCGCCGGAGGCTGCCAATCGAGAGCATAGAGTCCTTGTAGGTGCTGTTGAAGTTCATATCTTATTGCATGGAACAAGTTGAGCACTTCCTGGGAGCGGGAGAGGCAGGAAGGTTGGTACCGGAAAATGGGTCCTGCCTGGTTACCGCATTTGGAACAGCAACCTTGCCGGAAGTGGTGTAGTACGGGTCTCCCGCATCTGGCTATACCGACTACCCGGAGGCAGCTTAAACGCGCTCCGGGAGATGCAATGAGTGCTTAGCCGGAGTCTGTCGATCGAGGCTATCAGGGTCCTTTATGCGACTGCTGTTGGGGCTCGTGCGTGCGTTCATTCGATCGGCCGAGACAAGGGCCAAGGGGCGGCGTCAGGGGTAGGGGTAATGGGACAAGTAGGTGGCCCCACCGATTCTCCTCAACCTCTAGAGGAGTAGACAGGCGGGCTTGGCCATCCAGGTAAATAATTGTGGTCGTAATTGAACCTGTACGCAAGGTTAAGCAAGGTCCAGAAAAGGTGCCAGTCACCTTCACAACATGTTGGTGGTGTTGGTGCGCCGTGGCGGTATATCAATTGGGTTGCTTGTCTACCGTAACCAAAGTCGAGTATTTCCGAGTCACCGTGAGTCTTACGCGGTTAATGTGATATCTTAGAACGACTAATCAACGGTCGACCTTTGCTTATAGACGACAGGGGTGCATATTTGCCATAGATGGGCTATCATGCGACATGCCATATTGCCCACCAGTGACCTAGTTGGCAATTGTCAACAAGGACCTCAGCGCCGCATTCTCCGTTCCATGCTTCAACATACCCAGTTCAATTTGTTAGCCTATATTAACACCACCAGCCTCAACTTCATGAGTAATACAGGCAACCGAATGCTGGGTAGCTCACTGTCGTGCTTCCAGAGGCGCTCTGAAGGTCCCGTACGTTGAGCGTCTAGTTCATCCCACGGTGCGAGCTAAAGTAGTACTAGTGAGCGGGTCACCGCAGCGATTGCGCTCATCAGTGTGAATGTGCCATTAGCACACGTGAACTTCCGTAATGGTTTGAAGTAGCTGTGTCTCGGAAGCGAGAGCCACTGAACGTGAGGCTTTTCGCACGATGACAGGAGATAGAGACAAGTTCATAACATTCATCACTCTTTAATGGTCCAGCCGGAGTCCCAAGAAACCCACTTTCTGTCACCGGAACGATGACAGTGCAAGTTTCCTTCTGGCGACTTCCTCGTACTAGCAGTGCTGAAATGTTTTGACCAAATATCGATCTACAGTGAGGAGCTCGCCTTGTTCACATTTTGCTCCCAGCTTGCCTCTACAAAAATTATTCATATATAAGCCTACTCTCTTACCCCCCCAACTCGCTTCTCGCATCATCCCTTGGCTTAGGTAAGTAACTATCAACGGATGCCATTCTAGGATTTGGGGAGCGCGATTACCGTCATAATCATGCATGGCTCCGTTCAATAACGGAGTACATTGCAGTGATTTCCTTGTTACGATAGCAATTACGACCGCCTGTCTTTGCTGATGTCAATAGCTTTCACTATATCTGCATCGGTTTGCTTCTCCAGAGCGGTCTTGCTCTCACAAGGTTGATAGCATCACGCTACCAACTCACTACATCTCCTGGGGCACCCTTGCAGATGCTGCAGGGTCACTTTGACACCCAGAAGTGGGTGATCCGTAAGACATCGCTACCCTCCCCCCCTTGGGGAAAGTTGATGGCACAAATGCATCAGTCAGCACGCTGCATTGATTTGTAGTAACTCTAACTTCGGCGAAGACTCTACAGGCTCCTCACACGACTTTTGGCGGCCCGGCTTCCATGCGGGGCCTTCAGTAAACCGCATCGGTACCGTTTAATAGCGGGTACTTACCAGCTCGGGTACCCGGTAGTGCGTTCTCGGGTAATTGAACCCCCTCCCCCAGGGAGCATGCTTTAAGCTGCCTCCGGGTAGCTCTGGCGCCTAGGTGCGGGAGATCCCTGACGCTCCCCCTCCGGCAACTCGATGTTCCAACGCGGCAAACATGCAGGCCCCACCCCTCCAAACTGGCCTTTCCACCTGTCTCACCGTCACACCGCTTTCGTCTCGACCGATTGAATGAAGACAACTTGCAATAGCAGCAACGGGAAGGACCCTAACTGGTCTAATTGACAACTGGTGGCTAACTACTCAATGCATCTCCCGGAGCGCCCTTTAAACTGCCTCCGGGAAACCTCAATACTTGAACACAGAGATCTGTAATACACTACCTCCGGCAAAAGGTTGACGTGCCGAACGCAGCCCTCAGATAACTGCTTTTATATCTCCCGGAGCACCCTTCAAGCTTCATCCGGGTGATTTTCACACGCAAGTGCGGGAGGTCGAGATGTGGCTGTCCATTAACGCTATTTGCACTAGATTTTTGATGTCTAACACGGCGCCTCTATACAGCAGCCCCTCCCCTGCGAGCAATTCACAGCACCCTCATCGGACATGAGCTGAGCTCAGCAACCCCAAGGGTGCCAAGGTCCCCACCTCCAGAGTCGTCACATCGCACGATGTGACCCCGTCATCGCTGTCAGGGGCGGTGGCAATCCTGATCGACATCCCGTTGCCGTAAGGGGGGGGACAACGGCCGAGGGTCTGGGTGAACAGCTAATAGGCTCACATCACCAACTCTGTGGTCCAAATATACATAACTCATGAACTTTCATATGCAGTCAAGTCCACGTTTAGGTAATGCAGCACTATTCGGTGAGGGCACGGTAGTGACCATACATAGGGAACAGTGACAGAGCGGTAAATAAAGAATTGACAAGAATTGAACGGTGCTCACACGCGTAGATCCAATCCAAATGAGCTATACGTAATTCCCGGCCGTACTTCCTTTGGGAAAATATTCATGCTGACCCTTTGCCGCCTTCCTAAACGGTAACGATGCGGCGTTCGGGATTGCCACGGTACGAGTCCCTGATGGTACTGACGGGGTTATATCGCGCGATGTGACGCCACCAGAGATGAGAGCACTGGCACCTCTGGGGTTGCTGAGCTCAGCTCATGTCCGATGGGGGTGCCTTCGGTTGCTCGCGGAGGACGGATTCTGTATAGAATTATCCGCCACAGCGACTGGATCCCCGACCCTCTGCTTGAGCAAAGCCAGAGGGAGGGTTTCTCAGCGCAAAATGTTCAGGCACGGTGTAACCGTTCCGTGCCGGGTTCACCTCCGCGTTCTCCTGGACAAGCTCGTGCGAGACCGCTATGCCCGTTTGCTCCGCAGTCTCCCCCGACCCTAACGCTTGTATTTTATTTCTCGGACCTGACGGTTGGGCCTGGAATTGCTGGATTGACGGATTATACCCTTAGCTCGCTCTAAATTTATTTTATCCAGCTGTCGTAATTTGGCTAGATTGTGGTATGATAGCACGACAACTTTCTCCCTAGCGAAGGACGAGCACGCGTCTCGGCGGCGATAGCCGGCGTTCGCCTCGTCACGAATTCCGACAGGTTTTGCCATGGCTATCATGTAGACCGACTTGCAATACACACCGAGAAACTCACCATTTTTTTGTCGGAATGACGACATTGCAAGTCTGAGAGGGAGCTGCTGCTTGGTAAGTGGTCAACTCGGGGATTTAAACACCACGATCCTTTTTAAATCATGCGATGTGTGCTTCCTTGGCCAGAGAATCGGGAAAATGGCGCCTGTGCGCGCCACTGCGATACATTTGGGGCTGTGATAGTGGCTAGCGGGACTCGGTATAATCACGTGACCTTCAGACGTGAAACATGCGTCGCAAAGACATACCGGACGTTGAGTAAGGATTGGCGAGCAACCCGCTTGCTTTCCCTCACAGCTAAGACTCATAATGGCATGCAGGAGGGTTTATTAAACAAAATCAGCAATCACAAGATACTAACAACGGGAAACGGTTGAACGAATCCGTGACTTTCGATTATGTAACATGGAACTCCGAGATAAGACTTGGAAGGCTCGGTGTCTCAATGCTTACGATTGCTTATTTGAATTGCTTGCCCGTGTTGTTCTTGCCATAGAGGACCTTGTAGACCCTGCGGTCTCATTGGCTTGAGTCTTCTTTGGAGTTGCTGCTTGCTTTGCCGCCTTTGAACGTGTGGAGCGCTCAGGGGACTGAATCCTTACAACCTTAGCCTTCGGAGCATTCTTTGCCTTTGAGCCGCCAGGTGCACTTTTCTTTGCCGAAGGGGCTGAGGCGGCCTGAATCCCCTGCCGAGAATCCGGAGCGGTGTCCTCTTGAGTATCCTGAGAGCGGGTGACCCGAGCCGATGAACGCTCTTTAATATAGGGCATTTTCTTGTGCATACTCTGTTCTGTGCGCTCTGTACGACAGGGTTGAGCAAAGTTACAGTTACTGGGACTAGGACACTCACGTTCAGGCATGTCTTTAGGGTCCTCCACTCCGTCAGCGGTAGCGCCTCCCTTTCCGACAGCACCTTCCAAATGGCCAGAAGCGGCTCCTCCAGTGGGTCCACTTTCGCTATGAGACATCTCCGTCACAACCACTGCATCTTCTTGGCCGCCACCTTGCTCCAGCTTGGCAGCAGTGGCTAGGTCTAGAGCGTCCTTTGGTCCTTGGTGCGCTCCGACATCGGTCCGTTGTTCAGGCAAGACACTGCCATCGGTGGGATGCTGTACATGTGCATCCAGCTCGGGGTCGACAATGGCCGGGACTGGTTTGTTTGCCTCCGCGGCTAGAGCGGCCTCAGCTCGTTCATCGTCCGAGAGGACAACATCGTACGCATATGTCTCGGGCTTGCGCCAATCTGGCTTTGGAGGTAGAATACTTGGGAGACGATGGAGATCCGAGTTTGTCCGGTCAATGATAGTGCCAAACTCTAGGATTTTGGTAAGCCCAGGGTCGGGAAGTGCGTATGGGATGCCTTGTTTGTCTTTCAGGATCATCCGGGTCTTGAAGTTAACCATGCTAAGCCGATCATCCTGCTCCACAACCTGAATCTTTAGCTTCCTTTTGTTGTGGGTAATCTCAGCAATGTCTCCAATAGCCCAGGCATGTACGGAATCGGCTCCCTTGGCTTTGCGTCTCGGGGCAGCTCGGCGAGGTGGCTTCTCAGGTGGGATTTCGTTATCATAATCAAGGCTCTTGGCAACGTCATGTAGCACTGCATTGGGTGGAGATTAGCATTTTGTTTACAGATAGGACAACGTTCACATACCATTGTCGTCCTTGCCAGCTTCTGCACAAGATATCTTGATCACGTTGACGAGGCGATCCAAGTATGGGAGCCATGCCTCCTCCAACCCTTGTTCGTGATTGCACTTGTACTCATGGACCGTAAAAACGGACGTGAGGACTTGCATTTGATCTAGGATGGAAATGCCTTCAAATGAACTGAGATTTTGCTTGAGAGTAACCTCGAGGTAGCGCTCTACTTGCTCCCCAAGACCCGGAGTGTAAGAGGCACGATACCAGCGGCGATCAAAAGCGGAAAGCTGGATGCATGGGGGGGACTTTGCCAATGAAGGCTTCCATTGCGTCGGTAGGAAGTCGAGCATATCCAGCTAAAGGAGATTGGCTGTCGTGAGTGAGGCTATCATCGAATGAGGAGTTGGAAACGCTTACCACCCAAGACGGATCGTGCGCAATCCTCCGTAGCGATAGGTACCACCAGTTTGTGAGGACTTGTATAGAGTTACTGATGTTAATAGTTGGGGGAAGATCAAGGGGCGCAGCTGAGCAGTGGAGGCTCAGGAAGCTGCGGGCCGTAGCCATGGTGTATGTCAAAACAAGCCCCCGCCATCCTGCAAGTGCGAGGCGATCAAACCACGCTGCAATAGATGTTGGGGATGGCCTGACATCTTGGAAATTGCTTGGAGCCCGTCTGAGGAAATCGAGGAAACGGGCGATGATACCGAACACGTTTGCAGTTCGCATGGGCATCTGACTGCTGCTGAGCTTGTCCAGAGCACCGTCGATGAAGGAAGACATGATGTCGAATGAATACTGGACAAGTTCAGTACTATCTTCGCAGTTCTTGAATAGCTCGAGCATTTTTGGAACCGGCATATCGATATCGTTAAGGTCTTCGAAAAGAAGGGCCATTGACTTTTGATATTGCGGCGAGCCCACGTGCTTGGAGAATCCGTGAGGCAGAAGTGAAACCACCTAGAAACATGCAAAAAGCATAAATGACCCAAATATCTTGACGTGGAGAGAATACAAGGACGTACAAGCTCAGGGAGATTTGGGAATATATGCTCAATATGGAGCAGACTCGAGAATAATGTTTGGACACTGCGGCAATCAGGTGGACATTTTGATAATACATCCGGCTCCGGTAGGCTCTTGATAGCGTCAATGCGACGGGACAGCGAAGGAACATGCTACATGGGAGTGAGCAGAAACAAGCCTTCATTAGTTTTTGATACCATATAAGCCCAACCTGCCATAAAAACGAACTCACCAGAATGCCCTGAGGGACGTCTTCCCCTTCCCTGGAGCCCAAAAAGATAAAGGGTGAGGGAACAGGTTTGATGAACTCCTTGCGGCCAGGGGTATTTGCAGGTTGTGGAGACGCTTCTGCATTGTCCAACTTCATCGAGGGAACAGAGGCTTTTGACTTGCGGGCCGTCGCAGATGCTCGCGTTTTCAGACCACCTGATTCTGGCTGTTCGCGATTCGGGGGCAGTGAGAGTCTCTTGCTTCGTGTCTTGGAGGCCTTGGCTGCTCGATTTTGGGGTACACCATCGCTGTCATGGTCGCCTTCACTGGATGTAGGCCCGTCGTCGCTTTCATGAATCGAGTATTCATCCCCGGCAGAGGTGGGCGCATTACTCTCGATAGCTTCAGGCTCCTCGTCGGTATGGCGGGTTACAGGCTTGGAGGACACTTTGGCCTTGACCTTCTTTTTGCGTTTTTGCTTGATAATCCTGCTAACCGTTCGTTCATCGTCGGATGAGGTGTTACCAACATCGCCGACCGAATCATCTGAGAGAATTAGGGCCTTCTGGATGGTGGTGGGAACGGTTGTGACTCGAGCCGCAAGCTTAGCCAGCTCTCCTTGGAACGCGAAGCGATTATCTGGTGGGACTCCAGGATCCGTAACGTGTCGGAACCATGCCTTGAGCTCTCGGCCTCCCATGTCGTTCGGGCTTTTAAGTGGAGCGACAACCGTATGCGTAACGGTCTTGAGGATAGTGGCTCCCCGACCATCCGTTGTCTCCATGTCAAAAGTCTCCATAATTCGAGGGCGGCGTTCAGGAGCGAGATGCTCTGACAAGCTAGCCTTCTTGTAATCAACCCGGCTACTCCCATAGCCACGCACTAGATTTTTTGGTTAGCTCAATTACTGCTTAGCAAGTGGTCGGAAGAACTTACTCCAGCTCTCCTTAATTCGACTTAAAACAACTTCTCTCATTCTAGCTTGTGTTGGGAGGTCATCAGGGTTGTTGAAGCCTTCCACCTGCTCCGGTCCGTTCCGAACAGGCTCTTCGACCTGAACGTCCACCAGGGCTGAGTCAATAAGCTCAAAGGTGAGATCTGCAGCACCAGAATCGTGCCCTGAGACCGTTCGGAATATGAGCACGTCAGAATGATATCTTGACCAAGTAGGAAACCAGCAGCCCCATACCAACGAATGCCTTCTCGGCCGATGCCCTCCATCGTGGGATAAAGTTCTTCATCACCCAGTCATTTTCCATATTCTTGAAGTCTGGAA
Organism: Tulasnella sp. 408; assembly: GCA_019633405.1. Taxonomy (NCBI): domain Eukaryota; kingdom Fungi; phylum Basidiomycota; class Agaricomycetes; order Cantharellales; family Tulasnellaceae; genus Tulasnella; species Tulasnella sp. 408. The sequence continues at coordinate 15,185 of WSTX01000071.1, read as the reverse complement.
TATCTGAAGGAGCATTTCCCCTTCCAGTTTGACTATTGAGAGCAGGTCAGTCTGGCCCAATGAAGGTTCTGAGTGGAATTTCTCTTACCAATACGTGTCAATTTGTGTTGGATTTTCTGCATTTTGCGTGCTTAGGATAAGCATGAAGGGGATGCCGGTCTTGACTGAAAACTCGTGGAGCCAGCTTTGAACGAAAGGGATGCCATGCAGAATAAGTTGTTCAGGATCCATCGATTCAGGTTCGTTCTTCAACTCCTCCGCCCATTCTTGATAGTATTCACGGACATCAAGTGGAAGACGCGCAAAAGCCCTCTTTCGCCAAGATGTATATCGAGAGATCCATGTCTTGCGAACCACATCAGGAGCGCACTTGTCGACGACCTTCTGATTCTCCTCAGTCCACCACCCACCGAGACACAGCTTGACGTCAGGGTCTCTAAACCACAAGTCGACAGGCCGGGGGGAGGCGACTTTTCCCAATGACTTCAATAAGACGGGTCCAAACCGTGCCGACGGATGGTTATTGCTAGTTGCCTTCTTCTTGAGGGTACTGGTGTGACTGGTGAGTGAACTCTTGATCTTGTTTATGTATGCATCCTCCATTGTACTGTTTCGTAGATATAGGTTGTTGGGGTGGAGGTCAGGGAAGCGTTCGAATAGTTCGCGAATTACTGTGGCTTGGAGGGTGCCTTTCGTCGAGCTGTGATCCTCGAGGCGGCTAAGGTTGTAGATACGAGGGGCCAGCCATAGGTGAACCTCAGCATCGAAATAGGCTCGCTTAATCCCTTTGATCTGGCCTCGCGCATATTTGGGGAGTGCCTGTTCGGCCTTTTTATCGGCGTCACAAAGACTTTCAACCTCCTCAACCGTTTTCCCTAATATTCACCATAGAATCAGTCACTATGGTAATACCACAAACTTTGAGAGCACATACCGTCATATCGAATTTTCCTTCGACGGTCACTAAGAGCCCCAGAAGGCACTTTAAGCTCATTCAGACGACCTGGATAGAATTGTGTGGCATCTGAAATTGAAATCGGATAAGTATCCAGGTAGAGAATTATGACCGCATTGAGTGAGCAAAATCAAAGTTAGGACGACTTACAACGGCCTTTGGCTGACTTGGGTTCGCCATACTTCTCCGGATCATCCGACTCCTCAGGGTCGGGCGTCGCGCTTCGTTCATCTGGAGAGTCCTCTTCATGATCCTCGGAGGGCAAGGGAACCTGCGCGTTGATACGCTCTGATGAAGACGGTCTGCCCAACTCGCTCGCATCATTTGCATCCTTGGAAGCAACAGCTACATGGCTGTCACACTTTCCGCCACCCCCCAGGGCCCTTTGGCTGGGCTCTTGTGATCGGCTAACGGCCAATGCCTTCAGTTTCTCAACCGGACGTTCAGTAGCCCTATCAGATGGGCCACCTGTTTCGACCGACTCGTGGGCTGATGTAAGGCGAGGTGAGAGAAGTGCCGGCAAGCTGGGGGTCAGGGGTGTTAGAGCAAGAGTAGGAGTAGTCGTTGCTGGTTTGGCTGGTAGGGTTGTCGATGCGTGGTGAGGGGAGGTCAAGCGTGGCGATTTGGCATGAGGAACCACAGTCGCGGCAGTGTTGGGTTCAAGAAGGCGAGCCCGTTTTTGATCCTGTATGTCACCCTGAAGTGTGGACTCGGTTTCTGATGACAGTCCCCTTTTGCGAGATTGAGGCCCTTTGTGTGGAGCCAGTTCCGATTGTACTGACATAAAAATGATCAGCTATGAGCCAAGCCATTTGGAAATCGAAGTGGTGCTCACCTTGTTTTTCCTCATCTTCGTCGTTATTAGTTTGGTGCGCTTTTGGGCGCGGAGATCTAACTGGTTGTGGACTCGAACGCCTCGGCTCTGTAGGCTTGCCATCTTGTGGTATATTGATCCCAAGGCCTTTCAATAACGGTCAGATCGAATCTGGTCATGTGGAATAACACTGCCCTACCTTTTGCTAGTATCTCCAGTGGAGTCTTCCACGACTTCCTTGGGTCCAAATAGGCCACACCTTTGATAAATATGTGAGCACACATCCCTCGCGGGAAGATTGTCCGTGCCATCCATACCGTCGGGTCCGTTGTGGCCTCCTGAGGGGTGCTTGCTTGCAGTAACGATTAAATCTGGAATGGTCTCAAGCTCAGATCGTCGAACAACTTGTTGGGTAGTGCAAGCAAATATGGAGCAAAAGATACTATTAAGCAGACGGACTGACCTCGAGCACGATCGGTGGAAGAAGTCGGGTCGTCGAGCGAAACACGAGCGCGGTGCTTAGACGATGGATGGCCTGACAGTGGAAGAGAACGTGAAGGTAGCACCAGAGACGGGCCATCTCCTAATTGTTGGTGGTACGCGGCCTTGTGATCATCATTCTCGATAGAAAACGAGCCTTCAGCTGACGGGTTGTCTGTAACAGCGTTTTGGTTAACCTTGGTAACTTTGTTGGGGCGATGGGAAGACTGGTCGGAGTCGTCGGCGGTGAAATCTCCGGAAGTCGAAGTTTGAACTGAGGCTGGTTTTGCGCGCTTGCGTTTTTGGAGCGCGTCGACCTTTCTCCGGCTTTCCTCCATAGCCTTCAGCTCGGCAGCTATTGCATCATCGATTAGTTCATCTCCGTCGCTACTTGGATGATCATCGCCGAGTGTTGCTTGGTGAAAGGGCTTGGCAAATTGAGCGGAAGGATCGGGTGGCTTTGGTGGCAGGTGCGAGGAGGGCTTCATGGGGCCAGAGGACATGGGTATCAGGGTAGGCAGGAAGGGCTTTGTTGAGGGTAGCACGGTGGGTTGAAGTGGAGGGGGAAAATCGCTTGGATTAAGACCAGGTGAAGTTGTGCTGCAGGAGGATGAGGAAAACGATGCTCGCAAAGTGTACCTCACGGCCATAGCCGGCTCTTCCGGACATAGTATGCCAGATGACCCACAAATACGAGACCAAACCACGGGCAAGTGGGACTCACTTTGAAACCATAGGGCATGGCTTTATTTTGAAGATAAGAGCTTACTACAGGGAGCCGTACTGGGGAAACGCTCAAGATGCACAACCACAACAAATTAACAGTGCTGAAACATGTGAACGACATGTCCTAGAGTCTATCCTTGTCGCTCCAGTCTTAAACTCTTTCCCATTAGGTTTTCTTACTTCGAGACTCATAGAGTCGAATATGTTGCTGGAGCGAGGCAACGTAAATGGAACGCTGTGTATCACTTGCTGCCTCCGCAGGGCGGAATATCTCCTCATACTCAATTTGGTGGAGTTTCCTGACACCCTGTGTGGAAGATGTTAGAAGCAATGATTTCAGGTACCAGTCAACTATAGCTAACTCACTTGAGCGCCCTTTCGAACCCTTTCGGCCTTTGATAAGTCCATCATAATTTCAGCATTGCGAATAAGGTGGAGTCCACAGCTGACCCCATCTACTTGGCGTGGACACTAAAATAAGAGACGCAAATCAGCCAAATGCATCAGTAGAACAAAGCTCGAGGATTGACTTTGGTTTGATACGAGTACACATATTGTAGCTCGCCTCCTTGGATCGCATTGAAGGAATAGTTGAGGTAGCTCCGCAGACATTGTGACATAAAATCGATGCTGGGGCTGCGAACCCATGAGTTCAGTAATAGGATTGAGAAGGGTTGCTGGTCAGGTTGTATATCCCCTTCAACCGGTATCTGAGATGGCGGACGGACGGTATCCTGGGCCGTTGCAACGTAAGGATTGGTGACTACTGCAAGCACCCAGTGATGATTCCGTTGGAGAGGAACAATGATAAGCCGTGAAGACCAGAACATGGTATGGTAGCGGCTGATACGATCGTGTGCGCGGGCTAAAACGTCATTGGGGAGTGGAATTTCCTTTCCTGGTTCAAAGGCCTCCCCAAAGGTGGTTGGGAGCACGATGATGTCATTCATACGAGCGCTGCCGTTCTCCATTATGTCCGCATGTGCAATTCTGTTAGATCCGTGAGTCATCCTTTAGGTCTGAGCTTTTTACAGACAAGAAATGCTCTCACGCAAGGAGGATGTCAATCGTCGGGTCGTTCAGTTCCTCACGCCTCTGCAGGCGGTTGAAATCAGACTTGGTCAGCTGATATTCATAATTGAGGTATCCTGAATAACAAAGAACTGCCCTGAACTCGATGGTTACTAGCTATTCGTTAACTTGAACTGAATGAAGTGGCATACGGTTCAAGCCGGTTTGCCTCAGGTACCGGGACTCTGCTTCCGGCCAAAGTACGAATAGACGATTCGCTAGATAAGGAGCCCTCAGATCCAGTCTCATTCCAATCCGATGCGTCTGGAAAATCGCTGGAAAATTCATAGGCAGATGAAGCCATTGTTGTGAGGTAGGCGGAGTCAGGACGGCGGTTTGATAGGGCACGTTGCACGGAACCCTCGCGTGTTTCTGAGCAGTCAAACACATGTTTTCACATCCTGAGTGTCTCAAGCTAAGGTCATGATTTCTGAGCATACATGTCTGCTGCGGCGGGGGGTATCTCAAGCGGGTCCTCTTTTGGGAGGACGGCAATGTGCTATGTGTTAGCCAATAGGAGTGCATTTTTCAGCTTATATAAGGCATTTGAGGCAACTGGAGTAACCGTCCCTCAATCCTTATTTGCCTCATGCCCAAGGGCTTAGACCGAGAGATCTTGCCACACGCTAGCATTAACTCCAGACATCCACGTAACACTCCTTCTTACTACCATATAACCTCTCCTATCATGACTTGTCAGCTTGCGTCTCCCTCGTCACCATCCGCTTCCAGCTTTGACATAGCAGATCGTTCACCCCATTCTCATTCCGAGCCCCAGCACTCCCTTCTTCCTCCTTTTACAGGTCCACCCCGGACTACTCCCCTAACATTCTCGCCATCTCTTCAATCGCAATCCACAGGCAGCAAGGCCATGCAGACTTATCACGAGCTTGGATTGCAAAGCTTCAATCCCTCAGGTGCCATCACGCATGCATCACCATCCAGCGGTGCGCCATTGCTTGCTGCCGAGAAGCACTGTAATCACCTCCAGCACGCTCTATCGACCAGCCTTGAGGGCAATGGAGAACAGCAACAAAGGGTTTTCAACGACCTAATGGCCCACCTTCTCAACCTAGTATGTAATCCACACGTTGAGGACGTAATTTGGATCCAGACTGATGATACCCACCCAGGCGTCTGACATTTCCTCAGCGACCGATTGTGCCCTTGTCATTATGGCTGCACCAGTTCACCGCGTGTCGGGGGACGACCTCCAGCCCGTCACGTTCCTCTCACATAATATCCGGCCTTTGGAAAGTGCCATTATCCCCCTTATCTCACAGGTATACGACCTTTTTCACCCCGCCATCCGCAATGGAGCGGATCACCACCCACAACAACCAACCGCCTGCTCTCCTGTCGCTCCCGGATTGAAAGCAGAGCACACCATCGCAAGTCAAGCCACCAACACTGCCTCACCCCTCAACACACGTTCTCCATTACTCCTGCCCAACGACATCCAGCATCATCTCAGCCCCCAATACGGTTCAAACACCGACCTTTGTGGGCCACAGCCCGCTGCCGGCATCCGGGCTCTTGGCGGCTTGGTCCCAAATTCTCCCGTCGTGGCGGTAGAACAGGACCCTCTATCAGGAACACCCCCGCACCGAGCCCCACCCGGTGAATTTTTGGTGGAGCCCGACGTTGTTTATGGAGTTTCAGATCCGGCTAGTAGCCGAGAAAGGGAGGATGAAGCGGAGAGAAACTCAATTCGTAAGCTAGACCTTAATGATTGGATTATTTTTACCTCGGATGTCCTCGGTTTTACCATGTCTGACGACGATGTAGCCGCTATCTGTCTTATGACCTGGGAGGTTCCCCCCCGACACTGGACAGGCTACTTGTGGGGGCTTTTAGAGGATGAAGCGAAGGCAAAGATTGTCCTGGAAGAGCTCCGGTTGCAGATATCCCATGCCAAGGGCTACACGACTGGCCCTAAAGTAGTCTATTTTTAACTCTTTTTTGGCCTAGTGCGTTGTATATTTGTGCCCAAGTTTTTTTTTTCGATATTCATTATGTCGCATGGGTCGACGTATTCTCACAAGCGACCTTCTCATGATCGAAACATTTGGCGATCAAGATGCAGCTCGGGTGATGCACCAGAGAGTAATCTGGCCAAGCCTCGTCCATCCGCCTGTCGGAGACAGACGGGCCAGTCCCCCGACCGTCAACGTAAGCGTTCTACTATTTGGTTTTCCACGCGTTGTATGACGTAACTTTGTTTGTACTTTACGATACATCATTATCAAAATGGATTTAGATAATATAAAATATCTTAGAGCCGAATATAAGCATGGATGAGCGGAGGAAGGCTCGCATTGCGGTGAGATTGGTTACCGCCAACCCTGGCAACCGCGGGAAAGTCCTAGGAAAGTTGCCATGAACGCCACTTCGCCTGCTGTAGTGTTGCCGCGGAGTTTGAAGCCGCCAGAGAAAATTTCGATCTACTTCGCCAAACACTCACTTCGACCTACTTGAAACTTTGACTGCCGCAGGAGAGCGGTTCCCATCACACATCGGATGGGTCGCCCTCAATTATTTGATATTGGATAGATTTCTAAAAAGTCCGGACCCTTCGCCACCGGCCTATTCATTGCCCATCCCGAACGAACCCGTCTTGTCACTTCGCTTCGATCCACTTCGAACCCATCAAAGTTTGTCGAACCGGCCACTTCGATCTACTTCACTTCGCTCGGCCACAACACTGGCCTACCGTCCTGGCCAAGACATGATTTGCAATGTAGCGTGTAGCGTTGGTGTCGTTGAAATGTATTTCGATCGGCTTATCATCTCCGAGCCCTTAATGCCGAGCCCCGAAGGGCTCGACGGTGTACTCGTGCAGTCGGGAGGGCGGCGTCGCCTGGGGTTTATGGCAGCGAAAGACATCTGGACTACGATTCTATCGTATTGTGCCGTGTGGGTTGCCACACAGGCCTCTCGGCAACACCCTCCGCCGTCACTTTTTTGGGCCTTGTTTTGTCAATACGTGAGCCAAGGGTTCCGGCCTTGGCGGTTTTCAGCGGGCGTGAACCGTGTTCCTGGACCGATGGACGCCCGCTTCTGGTCTATCATTAGGGCATGCCCCCAACAGCGGACGACAGATGTCGTCGTACGGGCATGACCGGTTGCCCGTGACCGTAACGAAAATTTCCAACGACTGCCGACATGTGCTCGCTGTCTACCGGGGGTGCCATGCATGCCGTGTTGTTCGCTGCATTCCGGAACATCCATGCTCCTAGAAACGACTATCATTTTAATATGCTCACTTCGAGCGTCGCCGTCGCCACCGCCACAAGCCTGGTCGAGAATGACGAATGATGCGTTGATGGCTGTTCCCTTCGCCAACACCTACCGCCCAGCTGCCTTCATCTTTTGATGTGACGGCGAGGATGCCAAAGACTCGTACGCCCAATGGGAGCTCCCTCCGGCGCCACCGGAGCCGCATCCTAGTCGCCAGACCCTCCGATCGAAGGTCGCTTGGGGTTTCTCCGAGGGGTCGCCGATTAGAACAAGCGCGACGGATTAGCCTTTCTGCGGCCCTGTTTGTGTGACGAGAGGTTTGTCCATGTCTGAAACGCAAAATTGGGCCGCAGGGTCGTGTGGCTTACCGCAACGTTGGTTTATCCGCCAAGCCATTAGCGAGCAAGCCCCGTCCCCGTCCGTTTTTTTCTCTTATCTTCCAACGCTCGAAGCGCAATTCCTCCTCTCAGCCTAACCCCCCTCTCTCGCACCTCCTCGCGCCTCCGTCGTAATATGGCAGACTGCATGAATCCAGGTGCGTTTAGTCGGTTCAAATACTTTGCCCGAGCCCGTTTTCCCCCTGCCCATCGGCCTGCCTCCTTGCTCGGCACCGGCATGCTAGCTCCTGGCGCCGTGCGGTATTCCATTTCCATTGACCCCCATTTGGTTTCGTCATCCCATTCTCCCTCTATCCATCGGCCTGCCTCCTTGCTCGGCATCGGCATGCTAGCTCCTGGCGCTGTGCGATATGGTATTTCCATCGGCTCCCATTTGGTTTGGTCATCCCGTTTTCCCTTTATTATCGGCCTGCCTCCTTGCTCGGCACCGGCGTGCTAGCTCCTGGCGCCGTATGATATTACATCTCCATCGACCCCATTTGGTTTCATCATCGCATCGAGACCGGCCTTTTGTTAACGCTTCCCATTGCACTACACGTCAGAACTCAGTCCCCACGCCGGCCCAACAGCCCCAGAACTTGATATAGAGCCAGCCGTAAGCCCATTTTATTATGCTCTAAGCCACGTCGCAGCTAGCCGACACCAATCTTTCCAGCGCCTCATATTTACGAAACAAGATTTTGTCATCGATAGTTTGATCGAGGCGGGCTCTGCTTGGGAAACCTTGCTTGGCCCGCCTTCCGCTTTGGAACCTGGACGGGATGCCGAAGGTTGGTGGCAATGATTCGTCATCGACATGAGCAGCGGTGCTGATGGAGCTTTCCGAATGCCCATAGAGAGCGTTGGCACAACGGATCTCGACGAGGCAAGCTCGGAGGCAGCTGAGGTTTCCGATTTCGAGGGCCAAGCTTGTAAGTGACAGCACAGCAGCGAGCTTGTTCCCTTTGCACTTCTGACTCCGCATTTCGTCAGGCCCCTCTATGCCTTGCCCTCCCAAGAAACGCCGGAGGCGGCCGAAGAGGAATCCTGTAAAACCGGAGAACAATAGGCACCCCTCAGGTAAGGCCGTTCCAGCCTTCAACTGCATATTCCCCGCTACATCACCTCTTCATCCAGAGCCAAGCCCTGGCCTCATCAAAAAATCTACCTTAAACAACCGGAAACGCCGAGCAGCCCGTAAGAAAAGCCAGGCTCGACGAAGATCGTTGCAGCGGTCTCTTTTGGAGAAGGCTCTCAAATACTCAACAAGCCTCGACCTTAGGGCTCTCCCTCATGCCACGTCGTCATACATCGGCACCTCAACCAAGACGCCCAACTTTCGTTCCGCTCGGCGCCCGCCAACAGGGACTGATCATGCCTCCCACCAACCCCACCCACGCCTCCAAGATCTCCTCGACAAGGGGTATAGGGTTCTAGACTCCCAATCTGCGTAAGTTTTTATTGCTTCTTAATCTTTCTCGTCTCACGAACCACTTTATTCTAGACCTGACCTTATTTTCGATGGCGCATCTCGCTTAGCGGCTTGGAAACCCGGGTCTTTTGGACAACCTGGCTATTGGGATAGCTTGATCAGAGGCGTTTCTAGAAGCTTTGAGACGTTTGTGAAAGGTGTATCCAGCGCTCGGTCAAACCAGAAAAGAAAGGGGAAGGGGAAGCCGAGCGGAGGTGCGCCACGGGGACCTCATACGTGGACGAAATGGGGATACTCCTTCGGCGGAGGGGAGCAGGTATCGGTCGGTTTAGCCTTCGTCGCCAATTCGTGTTTGACGATTCCACTAGGCCCCAATGTCTACTGCACAACTAAACAAGAAGGAGCGCCGCGCATGGAAGGAATTTTTGGCCTGCCCTCACCTTGTCGCAGTGACCAACCGTCTTGTAGGCAAGTGCTATTTACTGACTCATCAGCCCCCCCTCTGATTGACCTTTCATCTAGAAAGCTTCGAGATGTGGGCGCCTGACGTTTACAAGAAATACGACGCATGCCATAAACATATCCTTTCGCAACTACAAGCTCTGGACTGCATTAACCCCGAGGCGCCACGATCCGTGCCATTTGCCGCGCTGACTGCGAACCTAGGCCCACAGACAGTTTGCTGGCCTCACCGGGACATCAAGAATCTCGCAAATGGAATCTGTATCGTCTTGGTCCTTGGATCGTTCAACCATCAGTTGGGAGGACATATTGTCCTTCACGAGGCTGCGCTGATTGTTGAGATGAAACCAGGCGAGGCACTCTTTCTGCCGTCTGCCGTTGTTACTCACGAAACTATTCCTATTCGATCGGGCGAGACTCGGTACTCTCTCGTGTTCTATAGCGCCGGCGGTCTTTTTCGTTGGCAAGATTGCGGCTCCAGAACGAACACCGAGTTTAAAGCCCAAGACAGGCAGGCCTACGACGTCCACTTCTCCAAGGCAAAAGCTCAGAAACGATGGGTAGCTGGATGTAACGCGCTCCCAACGCTTGATGATCTCTGGGCGCGATGCGGGATATCACACTCGAAGAATGGGAGTAACACTGAAAGCCCGACGACGGCCTCCAGGTATTATCGCAGCGCAGTTCATCGCGTTACCTTGAATCTGATTACCCATTCTCTACGTTCAGGTCGCAGGCGATGGCAACGGCAGCAAATCCTCATGAACGGGGCGGATAGCCAGGCCGGGATTGTTGAGCATGTTGGGCCTGCAGGAAACGCTCTATTCTCCCTAGAAACCTTCACCGTCATACTCTAGAGGAGCCTGCTGTATATAGCCCGGACTGTTTTTATTTCGCTTTTGTAGATCATAAGATTTGCTTTACCTTGCGTTTTGTCATGTAATTCCCCTGAATGTTCAGATTGCCGGTGCTCTGCGTGCAGTAAGCTCGGCACGTTCTTTTGTGAGGACTCGCTAAACAATATAAGAAAGAGCTGCCGTAAAAGCTGCCGAGTGATCTACGGGAGAATACGTCCAAACCGTACTCGGACCGGTCTTATAGCAAATTTGCCTGACCGATCCCTTGGCGTGGCGTTGATACAGGCGATCTATTGATAGGCAAGTGTTCGTATTTGTTCCCTTAGGATAGGACACTAGGGGTGTAGATGAGGTGCTGATGCCTGGAGGAGACTTGGCGGTCAAGAAAACCCAGACGCCTCGAGCTAAACGAACTTCACCAGATAGACCTGTAACCTGACTATTACCCGCGCGAGCACTTGTCCTGTGCGCGCAACTTCTAGTTGGGACATCATAGGGAGGCGACTGGGGCTTGCCGCCTATCGCTCGACAAATTACACATATTTTCAAGTAAGTCGCATTCATCCAGAATCGTAAAATATCCATTCGGAGTATGTGCTATCATCATTCGGTTTGCCGTCATCTCCTGCGTCAGCGGTCCGAGTGGCAACCAGCACGCTCTCCCGGCCGATCCTCCGATCGACTTACGGGACAATGCTCAGATTTGGTAGCCGGACCTTTCGACGGGTACTGGCGTTAGGGAGTCACCGGGACCCGACCGTCCGGGAAGCAAGACCACATATTCCCCCGTCTGATCCGCTGAAGGCTCTACGGGAGAAGACTCCAATACGTTTCCCGGATGCTTCCATCGGAGCAACACGCCTGCTGCCCTCTGCTGCCAGCCCAAGTGCGGACAGCTCGGAAAGCAAGTCAGTACATTCTCCCGTGGGATCTTCCCGATGACTTACGGTAGAGATTACTGACTTGCCGCTAAGCCCTTGTCACGGGAACAATCATAATGGCTGCTTGGTTCCATCCTGCTGCCCGGTGTGCCTTCTCTCCCGGAAGAATGCTATCATGGACCAGCCAAGAACTCGTTCAGCCATCCTTGAAGGAAGGTACAGCAGCGTCTATTGTATTGTGGCTCGACTATCAGTGCCGTAATATTAACCCAAGCTGTTATAATGATCTACTGAGGCCCCGAACTATTTGTTGTTCCAACTGACATCGTGTCGTTGAACTTTGCTGCTGCATGCAAAGCCAATCGCTGATACACGGAGCCTTGCCTCATTGCGTAGGCAGCGGCCCCTCGAGAGATACGATTGGAGTCGCTGTACTGGTTGGCAATCTCGTGCCAGCGACGAACTTGATACATGAAAGAGCGACTGACCCGCTGTAACTCTTCACGCAAAAGTTCTCGCTCCTCCCACCATCGGTCTCGTGATGCCCGGGTATGTAACCAGGCCAGCCGAATCACTGAGGGATGTTTACGTTAAATCAGGCAAGTAATTTGTCGAGATTTCCACTGATACATACCCTCTTGATTCCAATTTTCCACGACCGCCCCTACGTCACCTCCTTTGGTGCCTACATGAGGTATACCTCCGATCGTCTTCCATATCCATGGCAAGTCCTTCCGTGTGGGGTCGTCAATGTAGTCCTCTAGTGATTTGAGATCTCCGTCCTGAAGTTCTTGCAGATTCCCGGCAGGTGTATTAACTCCGATAGGAATTTCCAGACGGCAAATAGCATCCCATGATCGTTGGTAAGATGCCTTGTGGCGCCTTAGCACAGCTTCAGCCTTCTTTATAGCGGCATCCGATCTCTGGGATTTTTCGTATCCCTGAGCATGCGCCACCTTGGTCCGAACAAGAAGGCGCTTAAGACCAAGGCTGTTCTGAACCTCCTTCAGCGCATGGTGAGCATTTGCTACCTGAAGTTGAGCCTCCTTTTTTGCAAGTTCCACGAGACCATATGCCTTTCGCGGTTTTTCGTCGAACTCCGACGGAAGGTATAACGCCTGCAATGTTGGGGGTAACGATTGATTGAGATCGATCTCCTGGAGCTGCGGAGCAATGCGAAACATAGTTTCGAAATGCTCAACTAGCCGACGGCGCAGTTGCTCTTGCATCAAAAGGAGTTGGTTGCGTTTCCCATCACCACCCGGATTTGAGGCGACCTGGGCACTTCGGGTGCGTACTTGATACCTGCTCGGATCAGCTCAGCAGTTGTCAATAGATCTTATACGTCTTTGATCCTTACTGTAAATCTAAGAGGTCGATAGCATTGCTTATAAACATCGCTTCGGAATGTCCTGGAGCTTCGGCATATTCAGAATGCTCAGCGTCCTCCGCATCTCGGAGAGCTTGAAGCACGGCGGTTTTTCCCGGGACTTTAGATAGGAGTTAGCTCACTTTGCCAATAAAATTATAGAGGATAAGACATACGCTTGGAATCCGGTGAAGCAAATTGCTCGGTTCCCCGGTTTGTCGACTCTGCCTCCATCTCCTCTAACGTCTCTCGGGGGATTCCTTCTTCCAAGTCTTTAAGGTCCTCTTCCTTGCGAATGAACTCATGACAAGCCGTTAGGTAAGCTTTGGCAATACGATCGGCTAGTGCATCAAAGCCGTCAGAATGCCTGTGAGCGTTCCGTACAGTCTGGGAGATCAAATAAACAGTTACCACACCTTCATTACGAGCCTTCCGGAAGTTAAAATCGTTAAATATGTCCGTGAGGGTGTCCCGTCGGTGCCCATGCCCCATCTCCCGTGTGGAATATTGGTAGGCGTTCATTACAGACCATATCGTCTCCACACCCTCTCCAGCTGTACGGCCTACAAGAGGGTGATACCTCATATTAAATTGCAAATTGCACTGAAGCGTATGCCCCAAGATGTGCCACGCTGGGACATAGAACTCCAGTGTCTTGGGATACTCGTCTGGTTCAAGCAGCGGACCACCTATGTATGCCTTTGAGACACGTTCCTGGAATTTGACCCCATATTTGCACGCAATGTCGTATGTAATTACTTGCCGCTGATCGGGGTTTTGCTTTGCGATCACCGAAGTCACGGGAACGTCAACACGAGCAAAGCTTGATGAACCCAATGTTGAACGTCAGTATATACGGAGAAAGCGTCATCAGGTTATCGATCCTTACACCTCTCCCTTGGAAAGATCAGCTATCCCATTCGGCTGTGGCACAAAATGTCTCGCACAGCTAACCAAAACCATGCCCGCGGCCCCAGCTTTTTTTCCGCCGCCGCTACGTGAGGGATCTCCGGCTTTAAAATTATGACACTTTTGGGCCTGAAAATGAGAGCAAGTCAGTCGAGATGCAACAGAAACTTTCGTAGCTCAGCGAATCATCCCGGAGCTGCGTCCCGGACGTGAGACGGTCCGGCCTCCCGCGAATCTGACAAGGATCGGCTGCGGCGGGTTTTGAGACCAGGCTCCCGGAGGCGCAAGTCAAGCAAGATCCGGGAGCTTCATCGAGTAAATTTCCCACCAGGCGTCAGTGGATTTACATAGGAAGTTTCCGGCTTGCGCAAGTGAGACATTCCTTCTCTGCTGAGGGGGAGAATTGCGGGAAGCCTACCTTGTTCTCGTTGACCGGGTCCTTTTCCATAGCTGAGATATATTCGTCAAACTTCCCTTGAATTGCCCAGAATCCCCAGTCCGCTGTCATCGCGGGATCAGATGCGGGTCCGCCTCCTTTGTTGTTTCGGCCTAAGTGGAAGTTGCCGTCGACTGCCATCATTGACGCATACAAAAGTGGCCTGGTAGACAAACGGCTATGTAAGCTTGTGAAAATTCTATTCTCGAGATTTTTCTTACGCGTATTTTTGCTCTTTCCAGTCTTCCGGAATGTTGACCCCAGGTCGAGGACACGTGGGGCACGGGACAACAAGGTCACCCGGAGCAAGGTTCGCGAAGCTCATTGCTCCAGATCGTTTGGCTCCGCGAAGCACGCGCCACTGCCTGTAAGCGCGTTTGAACTGTACATAACAGCTCTGCCGAAAGGAAATGGGGTGTCAACCTTGTACATTATGAGGAACATTGGCTTTACCTCTAGGTGCTGCGTTAAAACATTGTCCGTCTCCCTTTGAAGAACGTCATAGTAGTCCCATACGGACTCCTTTCCCGCGAAGGAATGCAGCTGCGCATTCTCCAGCGCCCGGAAGGTCACAGCCGTGCGGGGCCGATCATACGTTGCCGGAAAGAGCCGGAGCTCTAGTAACTGTTTGGGAAAGTCGGGAGCGTGTGCACAGCGACACTCATAGACTTTGTACCGAAATACCCCATTGATATCAACGATCCTCATTTCGTGTAAATATTCCGGGGACTGCAACTCGCAGCGCTTGCCTCCATGGCCAGCGCTTAGCTCGAGCCCTAAGTCGGCCAGAGTTGCGGCCTGAAAGAAAAGCCCATTCCACTTTCGAATGCGATGAAAAGGAGACGCCCAGCGGTGCTGTCTGATCAAGTGTTCCGCACAGAGCATTTCGTCGCCAAAGCAGTCCCGGCAACGGTATATGTCACGGGTCTGAGCCGCAGGATCCTTCGAACAGTACGCACACCTTGGTGCCTTCTTGCGTGGGGCTTCAAGAGAGAGCAGAATTTCTAGTGTCTCCTGGTCAAGGAATTTGCGGTCGACCTCAAAGTTCGATGGTAGCTTGGTGGAATGAAAATGACTATTGTCAAGCGGATCGGCCGAGACCCCGGGCATCTATGGAAATTGGGAACATTAGATAGGTATCAACGAGAGTTGGCGGGTACAGCGGCTAGCTCGCTT
>WSTX01000070.1:0-24261 GCA_019633405.1 Tulasnella sp. 408 | reverse complement strand
TAAACCGTGCGACATCGGTGTAAGGCAGGCAACGAGGCACTGCACCTGGCCTGCCGTAAACTTGAACGGAGCGTCCATAACTAACCTGTGCAGAAAGCCGTGCTAGGTTTCTGGTCACCGGGACCTAACTCCCCGAATTGCTTCCATCTTGATGGATCGAAGATCGTAGAGAATCAAACTCGACCGCCTCTCGATGGTCTTGGCTAATTTACAGTCTATTCGGATGATTATCGACCCTCGCACTGCGTCGGTAAGATCCTCCGGACCGACAATCAAACGTGGAGTAAGCTCTTGAATCTTTCTCTGGTGACTACCAACGGACCACCAGGGGTCGCTGTTCTAAATTACCGAAAAGAGCCAGTCATCGAGGCCCAGGACTTAGTGGATCTACACCCTTCCTGCAGTCGCTGGAGGGCGCATATCTCAGCAATTTCAGGGAAATTGATTTGCATTGAGATTTACTCCATAATAGGTCAGCATAGCTTTGTCCCGTTAAGTCAACCGCTCCACCGTCACATTCCAAATTCGGCTGTTATTCATGTGGATGACCCGATCCACTACAAACCGTAAGCTATCGACGTAGCCCCACTCGAACAAGCCCCCATCAATTCCTTTTATTCGATCGAAGCTGGAAAGCTCTTGGCTCGTTTCTTGGCTTTGTAGAAACTAGAAATGAAGAGCATGCTGTGTCCACGGGTCAGCCACTCAAGCCTCCCGGGCGCGCCGAACCCGCCAGTATGCGCCGGGCACCGGAATCCTACACCGAAGGTCAGAGCTTATCAGTCCTTTTTCCCTCTCATGTCGCAAGACAGGAAGTTAGCTCGCCTATTAGATTCCCCAAGATATTCAAATGCCGAAACGCGCCCGCGTCGAATCCTCATAGTGATCTTCCGACAGGCCGATCCGCGCGTGGCCAGCCTCCAATAGCCGCTCTTTAGTCAGTCACATTAATGAATTACAGTGGTTGTCTCAGTTATCAAGGCATGCAGTAACGTGTGTTCGGTGAGTCTGGAGGCTGTTGCTGATTCGAACATTCCCAGATGCCCAGCCACCTTTAACCCTGCCACAGGAGCTGACTTTTAACGGAACGGCAGCTAGATGGCTACCCATTTGTGACGACTATCCAAGCTTTTCTTCCCTCCCAACCAATCAGTAACCCGCCCTAACCAGAACATGCACTATTTCCTAACAATCGTAACGGCGGTCACCTTTCTATCGCACGTCTTTGCAACAGTGGATGTCGATTCCCTCAGGTCGGCTATAAAGAATGCATCAGACACTGTTCCTGGCGCGTATATTGTTGAGCTTGACGAGCCCGTTGATGGACTTGGTCGTCGATCGGGTGAAAATGTGTGCCGAGTTGTCCATGCCAAGACACGGAGTTAGTGACGCTATTTTTACCACACAGCCCCACAGTGCCCTCTACACTTCGCTTGACAAGCGGGAAGCAAAGTGGTCACTACGTCGTCAGTACGACGTCCCTGGTATATTCGTGGGCGCGGCTATCAACGCTGCAAGCGAAACGGACCTCGTTGCTCTCGCCGAAATATCCCATGTCGTCAGCATTTCGCCCGTATCCAAGCGCCCTCGCCCAAAGCCTGTGGGATCGAGACGATTCAAAAACAAGAATGTTCACGCGTTTGATAGCTTTGCTCCTCATGTCATGACCGGTGTCGACAAACTCCATGCTGAAGGCATCTTCGGAAAAGGAATCAGAGTCGCCATTATTGACAGTGGGGTCGACTATCTCCATCCAGCTCTTGGGGAAGGTTTCGGCCCTGGATTTAAAGTGTCTCATGGAACGGACTTTGTCGGTGACGAATACGACGGGTCAAATGATCCTGTACCGGATGACGACCCCATGGATTGTAATGGCCATGGTACGCATGGTGAGCGAAACTCGTGGACATACACTGCTGCTTCTAGTGGTGCCGACTACTGAGACTCCGTTAGTGGCTGGTATTGTAGGCGCTGATTCCAATCCGTACGGCTTCACCGGTGTTGCTCCGCATGCCGACATTGGCATGTAGTAAGTTCAATCCGCCTTCGTGCTTCGAAGAACTGTTCCCTGAGCCTATACATATCATGTTCGCAGTAAAGTCTTTGGATGCACAGGCGGCGTTGGGGATGACGTGCTCATTGATGCTATACTCAGGGCATATACGGACCGGCATGATATCGTATCCATGTCTCTTGGTGGAGCGCTAGGATG
The DNA here is from genome assembly GCA_019633405.1 of Tulasnella sp. 408. NCBI lineage: Eukaryota > Fungi > Basidiomycota > Agaricomycetes > Cantharellales > Tulasnellaceae > Tulasnella > Tulasnella sp. 408. The sequence goes on along the minus strand of WSTX01000070.1, from coordinate 22,049 downwards.
GTCGGAAGACACCGTCGGTGCTATAGCTTCTCGCATTGCTGCTACCGGTGTCGTCGTCACTGTGGCTGCAGGTAAGATAGAGACTTCCATTTTATGAGCTGCTCTGTTGATTCTATATGGTTGCGATAGGCAATGATGGGCTATATGGCGCTTTCTACGTGGCATCTCCTTCCACGGGTAAAAACGTCATCAGCGTTGCCTCAGTGGAAAGCACCCAGTTTTTCGTTCAGAATGTTGAATTGAATAACGGTCACTCGCCAATTCCTTATTACTCATTTGAGGCTCTGGACGTGCCCGGAAGCTGGCCAATCTACGCAACTGCCCAGGACACGGCGGTTGAGGCTGACACCTGCTCTTCACTACCCAAGTCAACCCCCGACCTCAGCAAATATGTTGTTCTCGTTCGAGGAGGAGGCTGTACTGTTGACGACAAGGCCGCAAATGTGAAGGCTCACGGTGCACAATATGTACTGTTTTACAACGATCTTGATGAACCCTTCTATCTTGAGACGGCCGAGCTCGTTGCCGCATTGATATCAAAAGAAGATGGAGAATATGTAAGTTTATAATATTTAATTTGTACCAGACTATGGCTTTTAACTTCTTGACCTGCCCTCATACAGCTTGTCGATCAGTTCGCCCACAAAGTGAACGTTATGGTGTCTTTCCCTCAGAATCAACCACCTGGTGTAGTCCCTAATCCCGTCGGAGGCTTGATGGTGCGTAAATTCCTTCATGGTAAGAGGGTCTATGCGGTGGCGTTACTAATACATTCCCGACTCTCAGTCCTGGTTCTCGTCATACGGTCCGACATGGGACCTAGAATTCAAGCCAAGCGTCGCCGCGCCTGGAGGTAAGCCATCCAAGTATATTTATTCTAGAAATTAATTAAAATCTTTCATCCCAGGCAATATCCTCTCGACTCTGGTGAGACGCGACTCCTCTCTTATAAGTTCCTCCGGCATTTGAAGGATACTAACAATAATTTTGCACAACGCTACCTCTACTACACAGCCTCGTTCTCAAGGCTCCTACGGAATTCTCTCCGGAACGTCGATGGCCACACCTTTCACAGCCGGTGTAGCAGCTTTAATTCTGCAGAGGCACGGTAATACCAAGAAAACCGCTCTAGGGATCCGAGGTTTGCTAGAGAGCACGGGAGAAGCGGTCCCCATTTCGAAGGAACCAACCGAACCGCTTCAAACTCTCGCTCAGGCCGGCGCGGGACTTTTAAACGCACATAATGCTGTCCATAGCAAGACCATCGTGACACCTGGTATGTATGAATGAGATATTCTTTCCTTTCTCTGGGAGCTCTAATAATCGACTGACCCGAGTGAAACCTAATAGCCGAGCTTCATCTGAACGATACCGCTTACGGCAAGAAGTCCCATACTATAACCGTCAAGAATACGTCCAACAAAGCTCAGAAATTCAAGATCACTCACATTCCGGCTGGAACTATGATTCCCTTCGACTCAGAGCAGAAAGCATACTCCTACCCCGTTCCGATAGACACACATTACGCCAAGGTCACCTTCAAGCCAACCACGTTGGTAGTTCAGCCTGGAAAGTCGGCCGAATTTGTGGCGACTATTCATCCGCCAAAAGGTGTCGACAAGAAGAACTTCCCAGTCTATTCTGGATTTCTGCAAGTTGCAAGTGCGACCAGCTCCGTACATGTGGCGTATATGGGCGTTGCTGGCAAGATGAGAGACATGAAGATTTGGGACCGAACACCGGACTGTGGGTGCTGGTGTATTGTTTCCGCTAAGACGGTTGCTGACGGGTCGAATTTTAGACTTTGGGGTTGCAGTACCTTACTTGGTTAATCCTGACGGAAACGTCCAGACTGGGCCAGAGACATATCGATGGGAGAAGGGTATGTGTCCCGTTGGCTGCTCCGATAGTCTTGGAGAATCTTTGTTGATTGACCGTCCGGCGCCTTAGATAATGATTTCCCCTGGGCCGTGTTCCGAAGACTCGCTGGCACACCTCTCCTTCGCATTGATCTGGTCTCGGCGAGTGCGAAGCTTTATGGCCGTGGTATAGATCTAGTGGACTCTCCCGAGAACATCGGAAGAAGCACTGAGGATCAAAGGCTGTCTGAGGCGGTACCGGTATATCCGGGGAGTGCAAAGTTCAAACGGGTCCCGGAGTTGGCTGCGCGCTTGCCGAAGCAAACAAGAAAAATCTCGGTCGTGGGTAACCTTCAAACACGAAACTACATCGGAAGGAATACGAATGGCCCGCTCGAGGCAAATGGTTACGACTATTTCGTGGTACGTAGTTCCGTCCATTCAGTGCCTCTGCTGGCGGTTTGCACAAGACGGATGCACTGACCCATCCACCTCGTTACCCAGCTTTACAACCCAACATTCTCCGATGGAACAACCATACCAAATGGGAGGTATAAGATACTTATTCGTGCGCTTAAGATCACGGGAGACCCTGAGAAGGACTCCGACTATGACAGCTGGTTAAGCCCTGAGGTTATTATAGATCATAGTTAATGATTTTATGTTTACGTTACCTGGGCCTAATAATATAATATAGACGATCGCGTGGTGGAACAAAGTCATGAGAACATTGAGATTAGAACTGAGGCTCCTCGCTGAAGACTCGAATGACCGAGCGGGTACTGGGGACCCCTGCTGCTCGGCGCCTCGGGTTACAGGCCAAGGTGAGCCGAAGGGCATCAGGGTCTTCGCGGTCCGGTCACCCGGCAGCGCACCGAGAGCCAGGTAACCGGTCATAGGCCCAACTGAGTTCGCCGTCGCAATTGTTGCAATCGATAATGATGGCCTTGGTGAGTTTCGTGGAGCGTCATCCCTGGCACTGAATTAGTTGGCATATTTCCGGTCGAACGGGGTTTCTCAGCTAGCCACCCAAGAGACCTCGCCCATTCGGATAAGCCCTCATAGAGTGCTCAATATACGACCCCAGGCCGCCCTTCGGCTCTATACTTACAGAAGCTGTAAATTTGCGGGTTTAAGTACGACAGCATGTATATAGAAAGCTTGGTTCGGCCAAGATTCGCTGAGCATGGCTGACGTTGCTATTATGTCTCTTGGCTCTGCGGGGCGCGACTCTCACAGCATTATGATTGAGTCACAGCTTCTGCTCTGCTTGTATAAGCCACGCCAGTTTGGAGCCTGAGATCTTGCCGTTGAATCGGCGGAAGCAAATTCTACCTCGCAGTCTCAACCGGGATCACGCCTTCGGTATTCACGGTATCACCAGAATGGAGAGTCCTTTGAGAGCGTGCTCGCTGGTTGGAAGACCTTCCATGCGGCTCAAGTAATGCGTGACTTAGAGGCCGTTGCTTTGGCGTAAGTTCCGCTCTAGGTCTGGACCGTGCGGCTGGAGCACAGCTTGCCTGATGCCCATAAGGAAGGCTGACGACACAGCTCAGAGCCCTCCGGCGTACGAATGACAAGTATTAATATTCTCGACGGAAGGATGCGGTGCTCTCCCGGATCCCATGCGAAGTCGCCAAGTATATGACGATTTGACAAAAATCACCTGCCTGCTGGACCCGAGTCGAAACCATCCCAGCTCGATGTCATGACCACTTGAATTTCGGGAGCGTAGACGGAGGTATTCTATATGGGGGTTGTGTTGAGGATGAAGGGACGAGAACTGGATGCCAGACTTCGAGTGCTGTTATGGTCATTGTCGCTTGTTGTGAGGCGCATGCGGCTCTGATAGCTTGTCTGGACACGAAGGTCTTAGAACTCTGGAATCTTTTTGTTTGATGCCCAAGGCTGCGTCGAAAGTAGGACGGTGACCTTTTTGGGAAGGATGGCGCGCCTTTGGGTTCATCCTGTCCCGTTTGTATATTCGGCCAATGCAAATGAACAATCGCATATAGCATAGACAACGAGTGCTACAATTTCAACCGCCGCAGACTCGCTTGGTCTCGTTCATCTTTCGCACCGACCCAGGAATCCGCGAATACTATGTACGCTCGATACGCCAAGCTCGGAACTGAGCTTTGTGAACGCTACCGCAAATACCCGGAGAACATTGAGCCTTTCTTACGCCCAGTTCCCTGCAGAAGCCGCTATATGCTGTCTAGTTTTGTTTAGCATGCCAGAATCGACTTGGGATTTGATGGATTGCATGGACGTGGCCTTGATTTCGGGGAATGGCCTAGATTTTGAACCGTGACCTGATTTTGAGCCCTTTGACGCACTGTCGAGAAACCCGGGTCTCCCTTGAAAGCGCTTACGATAGAGCGCCCCTCTTTCGGGCCTTTCGGCTCTATCGGCCATGTCGTGCGCTTGCAAGCGTCGCCGAAATTTCCTGATGCGGGATGGCGATCTCCGATATAAGGGCCGTGTGAACGGAGATCGTTATCCCGCACAGTCCTGGTTGCCGCCACTTGACACAGCGGCTAATGATGCTTACCCTTTTGTCCCCTTTACTATACCGGCGGACATTTCTATTTACGGCACGGTATTGGTGACGTAGATAGCAAATTCGGTGCTCCATCTCCGCGTCTCAGGTGGTCTATTGCATGACTGGAGCACCTAAACCTCATGTTCTTCTTTCGCAGTCGAAACTACTAGGTGTACTCGCTGTCGAGCTCACAACATGCATATGACAAAATGAAGATCATGCTGTGTCGACGGGCCAGCCACTCAAGCTCCCGGGCGCGCCGAACACGCCAGTATGCGCCTGGCACCGGAATCCTATACCCAAGGTCAGACCTATCAGTCCGTCCCCTATTATGCCGCAACACAGGAAGTCAGCTCGCCTATTAGGTTCCGCAAAATATCCAAATGCCGAACCGCGCCTGCGTCGGATCTTCATACTGATTCCGCGACAGACCAATCAGCATTTGGCCAGCCTCCAATAGCCGCTCTCTAGTCAGGCACACTGGTACATTTACAGCGGCTGTTCCATTTTTTCTCAAGGGCTGTAGTAACGCGTGTTCGGTGAGTCAATGCATGTAGGCTGTTACAATTGCCCATTCGGAGATGCCCAAGATCGTGTTGCCACCTTTAACCCTGCCACAGGAGTTGACTTTTAACGGAATGACAGCTAGATGGATACCTAATTGTAACTACCATCCAACCTTCTCTTTCCTCCCAACTAATCAGCAACTCGCCCTAACCTAAACATGCACTATTTCTTAACAGTCGTAACGGCGCTCACCTTTCTATCGCACGTCTTTGCAACAGTGAATATCGATTCTCTCAAGTCTACAATAAAAAATGCATCAGAGACTGTTCCTGGCGCGTATATTGTTGAGCTTGACGAGCCCGTTGATGGACTCGGTCGTCGATCGGGTGAAAATGTGCGTCGAGGCTGTCCGTGCCAAGACACGGAGTTAGTGACGCTATTTTTACTATACAGCCCCACAGTGCCCTCTACACTTCGCTTGACAAGCGGGAAGCAAAGTGGTCACTACGTCGTCAGTACGACAGCCCTGGTATATTCGTTGGAGCGGCCATCAACGTTGCAAGCGAAACGGACCTCGTTACTCTCGCCGAAATATCCCACGTCGTCGGCATTTCGCCCGTATCGAAGCACCCTGGCCCCAAACCTGTGGGCTCGAGACGACTCAAGAACAAGAATGCTCACGCGCTTGATAGCTTTGCTCCTCATGTCATGACCGGTGTCGACAAACTCCATGCTGAAGGCATCTTCGGAAAAGGAATCAGAGTCGCCATCATTGACAGTGGGATCGACTATCTCCATCCAGCTCTTGGGGGAGGTTTCGGACCTGGATTTAAAGTGTCCCATGGGACGGACTTTGTCGGCGATGAATACGACGGGTCAAATGATCCTGTACCGGATGACGACCCCATGGATTGTAAAGGCCATGGTACGCATGGTGAGCGAACCTCTTGGACATACACTGCTGCTTCTAGTGGTGCCGACTGCTGACACCCCGCCAGTGGCTGGCATTTTCGGCGCTGATTCTAACCCGTACGGCTTCACCGGTGTTGCTCCGCAAGCCGACATTGGCATGTAGTAAGTTCAGTCCGCCCTCGTGCTTCGAGGAACCATTTCCTGAGCCTATGCATCTCATGTTCTCAGTAAAGTCTTTGGATGCACAGGCGGCGTTTCGGAGGACGTAATGATTGATGCTATCGTCAGGGCACAGAGGGACCAGCATGACATCATATCCATGTCTGTTGGTTTTCCCGGGATAGGATGGTCGGCACGCACTCTCGCCACTATCGCTTCTCGCATTGCTGCTACCGGTGTCGTCGTCACTGTGTCTGCAGGTAAGATATAGACTTCCATTCTATGAACCGCTGGGTTGATTCCATATGGTTACAATAGGCAACGATGGGCTAAATGGCGCTTTCTACGAGAGTTCTCCTTCCACGGGCAAAAACGTCATCAGCGTTGCCTCAGTGGAAACGACCCAGTTTTTCGTTCACAACGTTGAATTGACTAACGATCACTCGCCAATTGCTTATTACTCACTCGAGGCTGTGGATATCCCGGGAAGCTGGCCAATCTACGCAACTTCCGTAGACACGAAGGTTGACGCTGACGCCTGTTCTTCACTACCCGACTCAACCCCCGACCTCAGCAAATATGTTGTTCTCATCCGAGGAGGAGGGTGCAATTTTGACAACAAGACCGCAAATGTGAAGGCCCACGGTGCAAGATATGTGCTATTTTACAACCATATTGATCAACCGTACTACCTTAAGACGGCCGAACTCGTTTCCGCATTGATATCAAAAGAAGATGGAGAATATGTAAGTTTCTAATGTATCCTTCTGTACCAGACTATGATATTTAACGTCTCGACCTGCCTCACACAGCTTGTCGATCAGTTCACCCACAAGGTGAATGTCAATGTGTCTTTCCCTCAGAATCAACCACCTGGTGTAGTCTCTAATCCCATGGGAGGCTTGATGGTGAGTAAATTCTCTTATAATAAGACGATCTATACGGTGTCGTTACTAACACATTCCCGACCCTCAGTCCCCCACCTCGTCATACGGTCCGACATGGGACCTGGAATTCAAGCCAAACGTCGCTGCGCCTGGAGGTAAGTTGTCCAATTATGCTAATCATAGCAATTATTTACAATCCTTCATTCCAGGCCTTATTCTCTCGACTCTGGTGAGACGCGACTCCTCTTCTACAAGTCCCTCCGGCATTTGAAGGATACTAACAATAATTTTGCGCAACGCTACCTCTGCTCCACAGCCTCGTTCTCAAGGCTCCTACGGAATTGATTCGGGAACGTCTATGGCTGCACCTTTCGCAGCCGGTGTAGCAGCTTTGATTCTGCAGACGCACGGTAATACCAAGAAAACCGCTCTAGGGATCCGAGGTTTGTTAGAGAGCACGGGAGAAGCGGTCCCCATTCCGAACAATTCAACCGAACCGCTTCAAACTCTCGCTCAAGCCGGCGCGGGACTATTAAACGCATATAAAGCTGTCCATAGTAAGACCGTCGTCATACCTGGTAAGTATGAATGAGATCTTCTTTCCTTCTCTCTGGGAGTTCAATTAATCGACTGACCCGGATCAAACCTGACAGCCGAGCTTCATCTGAACGACACCGCCTATGGCCAGAAGTCCCATACTATAACCGTCAAGAATACGTCCAACAAAGCTCAGAAATTCAAGATCACTCACATTCCGGCTGGAACTATGATTCCCTTCGACTCAGAGCAGAAAGCGTACCCCCACCCCGTTCCGATAGACCCACATTACGCCAAGGTCACCTTCAAGCCAAGCACATTGGTAGTCCAACCTGGCAAGTCGGCCGAATTTGTGGCGACTATTCACCCACCAAAAGGTGTCGACAAGAAGAGCTTCCCAGTCTATTCTGGATTTTTGCAAGTTGCAAGTGCGACTAGCTCGGTGCATGTGGCGTATATGGGCGTTGCTGGCAAGATGAAGGACATGAAGATTTGGGACCGAACCGCAGACTGTGGGTGCTTGTGCATTGTTTCCGCTAAGACAGTTGCTGACGGGTTGAATTTTAGACGGACCTTACTTGGTCGATGCTGACGGGAACATTCAGACTGGGCCACAGGCGTATAAATGGGAGAAGGGTATGTGCCCGGTTGGTTGCTCCGATAGTCTTTGAGAATCTTCGTTGACCAGCCGCCCCGCGCCTTAGATAATGATTTCCCCCGGGTCGTGTCACGAAGACTCGCTGGCACACCTCTCCTTCGCATTGATCTGGTCTCGGTCAGTGCGAAGCTTGATGGCCGTGGTATAGATCTAGTGGACTCTCCCGAGAACATCGGAACACCCGCTGAGGATCAAAGGCTGTCCGGAGCGGTACCGGTGTATCCGGGGAGTGCCAAGTTCAAACGGGTCCCGGAGTTGGCTGCGCGCTTGCCGAAGCAAGCGAGAAAAATCTCAGTCGAGGGCAACCTTCTAACAAGCAACTACATCGGAAGGAATATGAATGACCCGCTCGAGGCAAATGGTTACAACCTGTTCCCGGTAAGTAGTTCCGTGCATTCAGCGCCTTTGCTGGCGGTTTGCACAAGACAGATGCACTGACCCATCCACGCCGCTACGCAGCTTCCAACGTTCTCCGATGGAACAACCATACCAAATGGGAGGTATAAGATACTTCTTCGTGCGCTTAAGATCACGGGAGACCCTGAGAAGGACTCCGACTATGACAGCTGGTTAAGCCCTGAAATTATTATAGATCATAGTTAATGGTTTTATGTTTACATCCTCTGGGCCTAATAATATAGACGATCGCGTGGTGGAACAAAGTCATGGGAACATTGATATCAGAACTGACGCCCAGCTCTGGAGTCAACAGACTCGAATGACCGAGCGGTGACTGGGGACCCTTCACTACATCAGCTGCTCGGCAGCTCGGGTGACAGGCCGAAGGGCCTCAGGGTCCTCGCCGTCCCGTCACGTTAGCCGGAGCGCCCTGGTACTAGACCCTCATAGGCCTAGCTGACGCGTTCGCCGACGCGATCGTCGCAATCGATGGTGCTGGCCTTGGCGAGCTTTGTGGAGCGTCATCCCCGACACTGCACATTTTCCAGTCGAAAGGAAGTTCTCAGCGACCTACTCAAGAGACGTCGCCCAGTTGAATAAGCCCCCTCATTGAGTGCCCAATATATGACTTCAGGCCTGCCCTTTGGCGGGTATCAGTACGACAGTATGTACGTAGAAAGCTTGGTTTCGGCTCCGATTCGCTGAAGCATGGCCGACGTTGATCTCATGTCTCTTAGCTCTGCATAGCGCGACTCGAACAAGACGAAGTCACACCTTCTGCTCTGTCTGTATGAGCCAGGTCGGTTTCAAGCCTACAGTCCTGCCGTCGATTCTATCCCCGCTTGCTCGCAACCTCGACTGGGATCACGCCTTTCGCTATTCACGAGATGACCGAAATCGAGAGCCCCTTGGAGAGCATGCTTGCTGGTCGGAGGACTGTCTGTGTGGTTGATATAAGGCGTGACTTGGGCCGTTGCTGTGGCGTAAGTTCTGCTTTGGGTTTGGACCATGCCGCTGGAGCACAGCGTTCCCAATGCCCCACGAGAAAGGCTGATGACACAGCTCAGAACTCTCAGGCGCACGAATGACAAGTTTTTACATCCTCGGCGGGAAGGATGCGGTGCTCCCCGGATCCCATGCGAGGTCGCTAAGTCGATAACGATTTGACGAAGATCCCCCCTGCTAGAGCCGAGCCGAATCTATTCCAGCTCAACGTAGCTATGTACCACTTGGACCTCGTGAGCGTAGACGCAGACACCCTATATGGGAGCTGTGTACAGGATGAAGGCATCAGCGGATTTAGGAGTGGATGCTAAACTTCACGTGCTGGTTCATCGTTGCTTGTTGTGAGGTGCATGTGGTTCTGGTGGCTTTGGCTCGAAACCTTGCTCTTGGAGCTCCACATTTCCTGGCTGATGCCACGTCGAGAGTGGGGTCGGAGGAATGACTCACCCTTGTGCTCACTTTGTTCCGTTTGTATACATATATTTAGCTGATCTAGATGAACACTCGCATACCGTCGGCACCACTGAGTGCTACAATGTCAAATGCCGCAGATTCGGTCGGTCTCGTCCATCGCTCGCACCGTCGCGGGATCAGCGAAAACGACGCTCGATACGCCAAGCCCCGACCTGAACTTTGTGAACGCTACCGCAAATACCCAGAGAGTTTGGGCCTTTCTTACACCTAGTTCCCTGCAGGAGCGGCTATCGTAGACTCCACGGGGAGACGCGGCCACTTTGGTGCACGCACGTCGAAAGAGACAAAATAATGTTGCCAAGACTCCTACCGTGGGTGGTTCTGGAGGGTCGCTATATTAGATGGTGCGCTGTTAATGCGCTGGATACGTATAATGGGTACAACTACTTGCTGTGAGTGCCTTACCCACTAAAGGGCCTTGCCAAGCCCGCTGAGTGAGACCGAACTAGTACCTTAACCACGGCCCTCGCACTGCCCGTGACCCTAGCTTTCTCAAATGAGGTAGTCATCCAGAAAGCTAGAGCGACAAGACGCTTCCCCATGATCTCAAGGTTCCCGGGTTCCGAGCCGTGAGAAGCCTTACCATGGTAAATGATCAAGGTCAAGTCCCGCTGCAAGCTGTACTGGTGGACTACCACAACTGTATTATAACCCTGATGAGAATAAAGATATTTTGGCAACTAACGCTGTGTTGACAGTAGCATTTGGGCTGTCACGGGCTGTCCAACAAAGGTGGAACGCCCGTAATTGGATCGACAGACGGGGGTCGACCCAGAAACCGCAGGTAAACGGAGGAACACACCGAGCCCGAAAAACACCAGCGGCCCCCGAGTTACCCCCACAATGACCTTGGAACGGCTATTGAAAGCCCCTCATGAATGGTTCCTGTTCGCCGATGCTTGGCCTCTTGGCGCGCGTCTAATGTTGTGAATCGGAGATCGCCATCCCGCACAGTCCCGAGTGGCCGCCACTTGACCCGCGGCTGATATTGCCGGCGGACATATCTATATACGGCACGGCATTGATGGCAAACTCGGTGCTCCATCTCGGTGTCTCAGCTGGTCCATTGCATGGCTGGAGCACCTAAATCTGATGACCTGCTTTCGCAATCGAAACTACTAGGTGTACTCGCTGTCGACCCCACAACATGCATATGACAAATTTTCCGACCTTCCCTGCATCGCCAAGATAGGCGCCTCGCTCGGTAAGGCCCACGTCGAAGATACCCGGGCTGACTGAGCAGCCGCCCCACGAACTTTTGTCGCCCAACTAGACTACAAATCAACAAGCCTTCACCCAAACAGATACGCGCTTTGACATGTCACTCTCTAATAGGCCGTCCCTACAGGCGCCCGTCTCTTTCCGCTCCTTGTGCCTGGTGTTTGAATTAGCTCGGCTCGGGCTACCGAAGGAACGCATCACTGGAAACCGAGATGAACCGGTGTGGCGTGGGGTATGCCCACGTTATTGCATCGTCAGATGTGATTGCAGCCGCGGGCGGGTTGCCATCGAGTCCGACGACGCCTTTAGCGGAGATCGGAGCATGGTCGCCAATTTTCCTCACCCACCTCATAGCGCCTCAAATCGTCATCTAGCATGTTCCCAAAGGAGTGTCCCCGTCAAATGCTGTGAGGGCGAGAGAGAGAAAGGGATCTAGTCAAGCTCAGCCGCATGAATATTTTGGTTGGGCTCGGGCCCCGTTTTCCCCTATATCTTGTTGATCTCAAACGCCTTAACACTGGGCCGACTTGAGCGGTGCTCAGTCCAAAGCCCTGTGGTAGCTGCTCGTCCTTTGAATATGTTAACGGGAAGGTTCGCGTACGGCATCTGCCTCAGCTACGAAGATTTGCAGCCCCGAGTTGTCGGTTGGGTATCAGGCTCGTTCCTACTTCTCAGATGCTCTCTACCTGTCAAAACCCTGCCAAGGAAACAAGATTTGGCGACATTTTCTATCCCTTCGGTCAACCCTGCCGAGGAGCTTGGCTTTAAATGGCTGACATTTCGCATGCTGTCCAGACTCAAGCCGTCCTCCCCGACTTCTCTTCCCCATTCCTCGCCATCAGTCAACAGCTCACACGAGAACATGAAACATCTGCTGGCCGTAGTGGCCGCAGCCTCTCTATCCCTCGTTTCTGCCACCGTCGACGTCCAGTCACTGCAGCCTCTAGCGAGCGGTCAAGAAGACACTATTCCTGGCGCGTATTTTGTTGAGCTCGACCCACCTTCAAGCGTCCACGGTCGTCGATGGAATAACACCGTGGGCCAAGCTCTTTTTTGACCCCGCAAAGGCATACGCTCATTGTTGCTATTTTTAATGCAGGCGCACCACGCACTTTACTCCTCGCTCGACAAATGCGGTGCAAAATGGTCGCTGCGTACAGAATACAACTCCCCCGGCATATTCGTTGGTGCGACTGTCAATCTTGAAAGTGATAGGGATCTCGACATTCTGGCCGATATTCCTCATGTCGCCAACATCTGGCCCGTCTACCTGCATAGTACTCCTCCGCTTACAGAGTCACGAGACCTCTCGCTCGATTCGGCATACGCGTTCGATACCTTTGCTCCTCACGTCATGACCGGTGTCGATAAGCTCCACGCCCAAGGCTTCCTCGGCGAAGGGATCAAAATCGCTCTCCTTGACTCCGGGGTCGACTACCGCCATCCTGCTCTTGGAGGTGGCGTCGGACCTGGATACAAGATCTCAAAAATGGTAGACTTCTCTAAGGATAAGTCCGGAACTGTCCCGGACTGTGACAGTCACGGCACGCACGGTGAGCCAACCTCGACGAGATGTACTTGCTTGTCTGACCCTCGGATACTCTTCTCATAGTGAGCGGCATTATAGGTGCGAATCCCAATAGCCATGGGTTCACCGGTGTCGCTCCCAAAGCCACTCTCGCAATGTAGTAGGTCGAACACACTTGCATGTTGGGGAACTTGGGGCTCAACCCCCCCCCCCCCCCAAATTTTTTTCCTCCGCACAGTAAACTCAAGGCATGTGAAAAATCGTGGAGCTCCGAGACCACCGTGCAGGCCTTGCTCGCCGTGGGAAAGGAAAAGTATGACATTGTATCCATGTCTATTGGAGGTCCGAGGGCCTGGACCGAGGGTGCTTCGGGCGTGGTCGCCGCCCGTATCGCTGCACAGGGTGTCGTGGTGGTGGCAGCTGCCGGTAAGGATCATATTTGGGGCTTTTCAGTGCTTGGCCTCTGATCAATCCTCCGGGTCGTCCCAGGCAATGACGGAGCAGTAGGCCCCTTCTACGTCGCATCTCCCTCCACGGGCAAAGGTATCATCAGCGTTGCTTCGCTCGAGAACACCGAACTACTTGTTCATAAAGCCGAACTGAACAACGGTGCCCCGTCAATTCCTTACTTCTCCGTCGATCCTCTGCCCGCGCAAAAGAACATGTCCATTTGCGCTCTGTCCCAGAATACGAAGCTTGAGAACGAAGCTTGTTCGGAATTACCGGAGTCCACACCGGACCTGAGCGAATGCGTTGTTATCGTTCGGAATGGAGGATGCCCTTTGACCCAGAAGACTGCCAATCTGAAGTATTTTGGAGCGCAATACCTGCTGTTTTATAGCACGGGCGGTGTGCCCCGGTATGAAGAGACACCTGGATTCTTCTCTGCCATGATTTCCAAGGCCGACGGAGAATACGTGAGTCATGTTTGGTCCTTCGCCGGATAGTGATTGAGCTTTCCGATCCTCCTACACATAGCTTGTCGGAATGGCCCAACTGGGCCCCGCTGGTCCCATGTTGGCATTCCCTCAGAATCAACTCGCAAGCACCATTCCAAATCCAATTGGCGGCTTGGCTGTGCGTATCTTTGGTCGTTGCGTTCCGCCTGTCCAATACTGACAAGGGCTCTACTCGCAGGCCTTCTCCTCGTCTTATGGCCCAACGTGGGATCTGGAATTCAAACCAAACATCGCTGCTCCGGGGAGTAAGTACTGAAAATCGGTTAATTTAGGCAATTTTGTTGACATTCCATGTCGTAGCACGTATCCTCTCTACTCTGGTGAGACGAGAGTTCTCCGCGAGGTAGCGCCAAGTGACGCTTGAGATCTGCCATAGCCCCTCAAAGACGGCGTACCCGCCTATGGAATGAAATCTGGAACGTCTATGGCCACTCCTCTAGTTGCTGGAGTCGCGGCCTTGCTTTTGGAGAAGCACGGAAAAACTAAGAGCAACGCTCTCGGAATGCGCTATCTGCTAGAAACCACCGCAAAGACGGTCCGAAGCTCGAAGAAATCAACCGACCCGCTTCAGACGGTCGCCAAATCTGGAGCTGGACTATTGGATGCATTTAAGGCTATGCACGGAAAAACGATAGTTACCCCTGGTAAGCAACGTTCACGATGGCCTACCAATATGCAGCTCTGACTCTTGGTGGATGGCCGAACTTCATAGGTGAAATTCTTCTCAACGATACCGTTTACGGCAAGCCCTCGCATACTATTACCGTCAAAAATACCTCGAAGAAGGCTCAGACATACAAGATTACTCACGTCCCAGCCGGAACCATGAATACCTTTGACTCAAAGCAAAAAGCAATCCACGGCCCCGTCCCATTGGACAAACACTACGCCGAGGTCAAGATCAAGCCAAACACGATGGTACTAAAACCTGGGCAATCGGCCAAATTCACGGTGACTATTAAACCACCAAAAGGAGTGGACGCCAAGAAGTTCCCCGTGTATAGTGGGTTCGTGAAAATTGCAAGCGCGAGCGACTCTGTGCAGGTGTCGTACATGGGAGTTGCAGCCGAGATGAAGAAAATGAAGATCTTGGACCGCACATCGGACTGTGAGTGTCGGACTCGGAGTATTACCTTCTGCTTTATATACGTGATTCTAAAGAGCTTTCTGCCATCGAAAACATAGACTTTAACTGGCCACTGCCCTACATCAGTGGTTCCGGGGGGAGGATCCAGACTGGGTCGAAGACCTACACATGGACGAGTGAGATACCCCTTCAATTTGCATATTCGGAGAATATTTACTTACCTTCATAACGTAGGCCAGGATCACCCCGCTCTTTACTATCGATTGCTCGCTGGATCACCGCTCGTCCGCATTGACTTGGTCAAATCCGACTTCAAGCTCACGAACCCACCCCCCAAGAAAATCTCAATCGTGGGTAAACTTCAGGAGTTTAGCTACACCAAGAGAAATACAGATGGCAGTTACGACGATGGTGGCTACAACGTCTTTGATGTAAGTGCTCCATTAATCCGGCAGGCATCCCTTGCCTTGCTGTATGAAGTTGAGGTTACTGACCTATTTGTACCTACACGTAGAGAAAAACCCCAACATTCAGCAACAAAAAGACCATTGACAATGGGAGCTACAAGATACTTATCCGTGCTCTCAAGATTACCGGGAACAGGGCGAACAACGCTGATTATGATACCTGGTTGAGTCCTGAGATTGTCATAAAGCATAGCTAGTGGGGTTCATCCCGTTTTGCGTTACATCCTAATGAGAGGACTGTTGTTGGGTATACAGTGGGACTGGCTCAGGCAGACGCGCTGAGTGCCCGATGTCTTCGGGCTGGACTTTGTGATAAACCATAAGCCGAGAAAGAGAAAGAGCAACTCTCTTTGTTTGACCGTACCATTTCATTCCAAATATGTCGTCGCGAGCACCAAAAACTTGAGAGAGTATCGCTCAAGTCTTAGGTTGAGGTAAGGCGACTCTCGAAACGCGGAGGCTCATCATGACCACTCTGATAGTCATCGCCATCAAATCTAGAATATAAGTGGCCAAATCATCTAACATGTGCACCTCTATCCAAGCATTACCGAGCATCTCGAGGTGGCTCTTCCCTCCACCAGTGATGAAGTTGGGGCAGGCCTTGGGTTCTCACCGTGACATATTCATGTGTAGGCCTCATAAACATCAGGACTCTTTGCTCGTGTACTCGGTAGCCTACGCGTTCTTTTAAATTGGATTTAATTTAATTTTAATATTATTTAATTTATGTTGATGATATCTTATTGTTTATGTTTTGAATCTGAGCGATAAAAATAATGGACGAATGAAAGGGATTGCCGTAAGATCTCAGGCGACGCTACATACTGCATAGCTTTGTTGAGCATGCCAGAATCGACTTGGTATTTGACGGATTGCATGGACGTGGCCTTGATTTCCGGGAGTGGCCTAGATTTTGAACCGTGGCCTTGATTTTGAGCCTCGTGAGGCACTGTCGAGCAACCCGGATCGCTCTTGACAGCGCTTACCAGAGCGCTCTTGGCAGCGCTTACCAGAGCGCCTCTCTTTCGGGCCTTTCGGCTCTTTAAGCCATGTCGTGCGCTTGCAAGAATCGCCGAAATTTCCTGATGCGGGATGGCGATCTCCGATACACGGGGCGTGTAATGGAGATCGTTTATCCCGCACAGTCCTGGGTTGCCGCTATTTGACCCGCGGCTGATGTTGTTTACCCTTTTGACTCCTTCACGATGCCGGCGGACATCTTTATACACGGCAGGGTATTGGTTACGTAGATGGCAAACTGGGTGCTCCATCTCGGCGTCTCAGCTGGTCTAATGCATGGCTGGAGCATCTAAATCGGATGTTCTTCTTTCGCAATCGAAACTACTAGGTGTACTCGCTGTCGACCCCACAACATGCATATGACAAAATGAAGAGCATGCTGTGTCGACGGGTCAGCCACTCAAGCCTCCCGGGGCGCCCCGAACACACCAGTATGCGCCTGGCACCGGAATCCTATACCGAAGGTCAGAGCTTATCAACCCTTCCTCTCTCTTATGCCGCAACACAGGAAGTTAGCTCGTCTATTAGGTTCCGCAAGATACCCAAATGCCGAACGCGCCTGAGTCGGATCCTCATATTGATTTTGCGACAGACCAATCAGCGTTGGCCCAGCATCCAATAGCCGCTCTTTAGTCAGACACACTTGTAAATTTACAGTGGTTGTTCCAGTTATCGAGGGATGCAGTAACGCGTGTTCGGTGAGTCTCTGCATGCAGGTTGTTGCAATTGCTGATTCGGAGATGCCCAAGATCGTATTGCCACCTTTCACCCTGCCACAGGAGCTGACTTATAACGGAATGGCAGCTAGAAAGATACCTATTTGTAACTACTATCTAACCTTCTCTTTCCTCCCAACCAATCAGTAACTCGCCTAACCTAAACATGCACTATTTCTTAACAATCGTAACGGCCGTCACCTTTCTATCGCACGTCCATGCAACAGTGGATATTGATTCCCTCAAGTCTGCAATAAAGAATGCATCAAGGGCTGTCCCTGGCGCATATATTGTTGAGCTTGACGAGCCCGTTGATGGACTCGGTCGTAGATCGGGTGAAAATGTGCGCCGAGTTGTCCGTGCCAAGATACGGAGTTAGTGACGCTATTTTTACCATACAGCCCCACAGTGCCCTCTACACTTCGCTTGACAAGCGGGAAGCAAAGTGGTCACTACGTCGTCAGTACGACGTCCCTGGTATATTCGTTGGGGCGGCCATCAACGTTGCAAGCGAAACGGACCTCGTTGCTCTCGCCGAAATATCCCATGTCGTCGGCATTTCGCCCGTATCCAAGCGGCCTCGCCCAAAGCCTGTGGGCTCGCGACGACTCAAGAACAAGAATGCTCACGCGCTTGATAGCTTTGCTCCTCACGTCATGACCGGTGTCGACAAACTCCATGCTGAAGGCATCTTCGGAAAAGGCATCAGAGTCGCCATTATTGACAGTGGGGTCGACTATCTCCACCCAGCTCTTGGGGGAGGTTTCGGACCTGGATTCAAAGTGTCTCATGGGACGGACTTTGTCGGTGACGAATACGACGGGTCAAACGATCCTGTACCGGATGACGACCCCATGGATTGTGGTGGCCATGGTACGCATGGTGAGCAAAACTCATGGACATACACTGCTACTTCGAGTGGTACCGACTACTGACACTCCGCTAGTGGCTGGTATTTTAGGCGCTGATTCCAACCCGTACGGCTTCACCGGTGTTGCTCCGCAAGCCGACATCGGCATGTAGTAAGTTCAATCCGCCCTCGTGCTTCGAAGAACTGCTCCCTGAGCATATGCATCTCATGTTCGCAGTAAAATCTTTGGATGCACAGGCAGCGCTTCGGATGACGTGATCATTGATGCTATGCTCAGGGCATATAACGACAGGCATGACATCATATCCATGTCTCTTGGTGGACCCTCAGGATGGTCGGAAGACACCGGCGGTGCTATAGCTTCTCGCATTGCTGCTACCGGTGTCGTCGTCACTGTGGCTGCAGGTAAGATATAGAATTCCATTCTATGAACTGCTCTGTTGATTCTATATGGTTCCAATAGGCAACGATGGGCAATATGGCGCCTTCTACGCGGATGCTCCTTCCACGGGCAAGAACGTCATCAGCGTCGCCTCAGTGGAAAGCACCCAGCTTTTCGTTCAAAAAGTTGAATTGAATAACGGTCACTCGCCAATTCCTTATTACTCACTCGAGGCTCTGGATATTCCCGGAAGCTGGCCAATCTACGCAACTTCCCAAGACACGAAGGTTGACGCTGATGCCTGTTCCTCACTACCCGACTCAACCCCCGACCTCAGCAAATACGTTGTTCTCATCCGAGGAGGGGGGTGTGGTGTTGACGACAAGGTCGCAAATGTGAAGGCCTACGGTGCAAAATATGTGCTGTTTTACAACGATCTTAATGAACCGTACTATCTTGAGACGCCTGAGTTCGATTCCGCATTGATATCAAAAGAAGATGGAGAATATGTAAGTTTCTGATGTTTCTTTTGTACCAGACTATAACTTTTAACTTCTTGACCTGCCTCACACAGCTTGTCGATCAGTTCACCCACAATGTGAATGTCATGGTGTCTTTCCCTCAGAATCAACCACCTGGCATAGTCCCTAATCCCATGGGAGGCTTGATTGTGAGTAAATTCCCTTGTAATGAGAGGATCTATACGGTGTCGTTACTAATATATTCCCGACCCTCAGTCCGACTTCTCGTCATACGGTCCGACATGGGGCCTGGAATTCAAGCCAAGCGTCGCTGCGCCTGGAGGTAAGTCTCCCAAGTATGTTAATTATACAAATTATTTAAAATCCCCCGTTCCAGGCAATATTCTGTCGACTGTGGTGAGACGCGACTCCCCTACTACAAGTCCCTCCGGCATTTGAAGGATACTAATAATATTTTCCACAACGCTACCTCTGCTCCACAGCCTCGTTCTCAAGGCTCCTACGGGATGAACTCAGGAACGTCTATGGCCACACCTTTCGCAGCAGGTGTAGCAGCTTTGATTCTGCAGAAGCGCGGTAATAGCAAGGAAGACTCTCTAGGGATCCGAGGTTTGTTAGAGAGCACGGGAGAAGCGGTCCCCATTTCGAACAACTCAACCGAACCGCTTCAAACTCTCGCTCAAGCTGGCGCGGGACTATTAAACGCATATAATGCTGTCCATAGTAAGACCGTCGTGACACCTGGTAAGTATGAATGAGATCTTCTTTCCTATTCTCTGGGAGTTCGAATAATCGACTGACCCGCGTCAAACCTGACAGCCGAGCTTCATCTGAACGATACCGCTTACGGCAAGAAGTCCCATACTATAACCGTCAAGAATACGTCCAACAAAGCTCAGAAATTCAAGATCACTCACATTCCGGCTGGAACTATGATTCCCTTCGACTCAGAACAGAAAGTGTACCCCTACCCCGTTCCAATAGACATACATTACGCCAAGGTCACCTTCAAGCCAAACACGTTGGTAGTTCAACCTGGAAAGTCGGCCAAATTTGTGGCGACTATTCACCCGCCAAAAGGTGTCGACAAGAAGAACTTCCCAGTCTATTCTGGATTTCTGCAAGTGGCAAGTGCGACCAGCTCCGTGCATGTCGCGTATATGGGCGTTGCTGGAAAGATGAAAGACATGAAGATTTGGGACCGAACCCCAGACAGTGGGTGCTGGTGCATTGTTTCCGCTCAGACAGTTGCTGACGGGTCGACTTTTAGACTTTGGGATTGCAGGGCCTTACTTGCTCGATGCTGATGGGAACATCCAGACTGGGTCAGAGACGTATAGATGGGAGAAGGGTATGTTCCCGGTTGGCTGCTCCGATAGTCTTTTAGAATCTTCGTTGACCGGCCATCCGGCGCCTTAGATAATGATTTCCCCCGGGTCGTGTCGCGAAGACTCGCTGGCACACCTCTCCTTCGCATTGATTTGGTCTCGGCCAGTGCGAAGCTTGATGGCCGTGGTATGGATCTAGTGGACTCCCCCGAGAACATCGGAAGAAGCGCTGGGGATCAAAAGCTGTCTGAAGCGGTACCGGTGTATCCGGGGAGTGCCAAGTTCAAACGGGTCCCGGAGTTGGCTGCGCGCTTGCCGAAGCAAACGAGAAAAATCTCGGTCGTGGGTAACCTTGTAACAGGAAACTACATCGGAAGGAATACGAGTGGCCTGCTCGAGGAAAATGGTTACGACCTGTTCGAGGTAAGTAGTTCCGTCCATTCAGCGCCTCTGCTGGCGGTTTGCACAAGACGGATGCACTGACCCATCCACGCCCCTACGCAGCTTGACAACCCAACGTTCCCCGATGGAACAACCATACCAAACGGGAGGTATAAGATACTTATTCGTGCGCTTAAGATCACTGGAGACCCTGAGAAGGACTCCGACTATGACAGCTGGTTAAGCCCTGAGGTTATTATAGATCATAGTTAATGGTTTTATGTTTACATTATCTGGGCCTAATAATATAGACGATCGCGGGGTGGAACAAAGTCAGGGGAACATTGAGATCGGAACTGACGCTCAGCGCTGGAGTCGACGGAAAACAGACTCGATGACTGAGGGGGTACTGGGGACCCTTGACTACATCAGCTGTTCGGCAGGGCGACTCTCGAAGCCCGGATGCTCATCATGGCCACTCTGAAAGTCACCGCCATCAAATCTAAAATACCGCTGTTTAATTGGTCAAACCATGTCTAACGTGTGCAGCTCTATCCAAGCATCGAGCATCTCGAGGTGGTTCATCCCTCACTAGTGATGAAGTTGGGGCAGGCCTTGGGTTCTCACCGTGACGTACTCATGGGTGGGCCTAATAAACAGCAGGACTCTCGAAGCGGCCAGCTTAAAACAAAGAAAGTTGGGCGGACCTCTTGCCGAAATGGGTGCCTCTACTTTAGCTCTTCGGCTCTCGGCGTCAGAGTGTGGCCCAGCGAGCCTGTTCATGAAGGCGAATATAGTCACTCGAGACTCCCAGTTCACTCATGACAGGCGCATCTACCTCCAATGAGGAGTGTAAGGTGCGTATCCCGGCTTCTTCGCCAAGTTTATGGCAATCTACAAACAAATGCCTATCACAATGTTAGGTGGTTAAGTCCGGTTGCACTTGTTGCCCGCATTGCTGACAGCCTGTGCTTGTATATTTCGCCTCATGTGAAACCGCTCACCAAAGAAGGCGATGGTCACCGGTGTTTTTCTGTGGGCCTCGATATGTTTTGACATCTAGCTACAGCAGGAGTTCCCCAATTACGTCTTGTGACAAGGATCGGGAGAAACAGGATGCAGACGGGTCTAGGAACAACCTTCACTTAACCAAACAAGGCCTAATGGAGACAAGTCCGGTAATCCAATGTGACGTCACTCCACTTATTCCGTTAGGGGAATCTATCAACCCAGTCCCCTCATTCCGGAGGCAGATTGAGGCGCTCATTCGCTCACCTTCCATTTTCAGCTTCCGGCCCCCCTTTTGTTATCTCCGAGCCCCTAAGCTCTCCGGAGAGCCATTCACTGGCAAGACCGACCACCGACGCATCTCACATTTTGATATCTGATACTTGATAAAAATGGCTTCAAAGGATAACGGGCAGCGGGCAGCGATACAAACATTCACCGGGCGGCCGGTTTTCTCCTGTGCAAAATGTGCTGCCACTCTGGTGAGTTCGGTGAAAGAGTCGGGATTGTGGACGTGGAGCTCAGGGTTCAGAAATCGTAGGCGTTGCAGGATGAATTGATCAGCAAAGCGTTTTCCGGGCGGGAAGGGAGAGCGTAGTGAGTAATGAGCTCCGGTTATGTTCCCAGCCCCAAGCCCCCTGGCTCATCGCACTG
>WSTX01000069.1:0-24458 GCA_019633405.1 Tulasnella sp. 408 | reverse complement strand
CCAGAGTATCGTGACGTCAGACGTGGCGACATCCCGCACCCGCCGCCGAAGTGCTTATTTTTCGACCGCCGATCATTGACGTAGGCGCCAGGATTACATAGACGTACACCCATCGCCTATCCGCAGAATTAACGTTGCAAATTCATTTCGCAGCGCCGCACCTTGTGGTGATCAGAACAAAGTCAGATGGAAAACCCGGATATCACAATGCCTTGTCCACTTTACCGTCACCAACCGTCAACACACGGAGTCCCCACGAAAATATCGTCGTTCCAGTTCCTCGACGTCGAGGACAGACGATTCTAGCTCAAACCTCGCATCTAGCCGAGGCTCCAAAGACTCGTAAAAACCACGGTCTCGTGTCCCTCGGCACCATCCGCGAAGTTCGTCAAAACGATACAGCCTTATTGCGCTTTTTCCGACTGCTTCGGACTTTGAGATATTTCTTTAAAGTTGGATCGAGAAGCTGAGAAATGCCGCGCGGGTGCGGGTGGATATAGATCGGCTGTAAATTACTGGAACGGAGATGTTGGGTTAAAACAGGAACTTGGTTGCTGGCAGCACAGAAGCCTGGTTTCTGTGACCGTGTGAGAGTAGATTGATGAGTGATCAGTCACGTGCTGACATCGTTCTCAGGAGTGGGACTAAGCCTCAGCGCGTTGCAAGTGCCAAGGGGTAACAGATCGAGAGGGGGGAGAACAAGTTGTGCATGGTTGAGTCCAATGGTCAGCTCTGTTTGAGGAGGTGAGGTCGCTGCCTCAGCAACTCACGGCCCGACGCAACTTGAAAGCTTCGTCCTCTAAACCGAGAAGCACTCTATACGGCATAAATATTGTCTGGCTTCTTCCTGACCAATGGAAATGACGACGTGTGGACGAGGCTTTCCTTCTTGAGTGGAACTTTAGTTCGACGCGAGCCCGGAGTCGACTCCCCTAGTCCCCATCCACTGGTGGATCATGGTAATTTTGTTATCCACTTCAGGCTCGGGATATGCAAGTCCGAGAAGGGTCTCTTACCTAATCACATTTTTAGTACGAATGATGATCAAGTATCGTTGCTCGTACCTAGCAGGTGACACGGAGACCAACGTGCGAGCAGACTGTCTCCCATGTGCGGGGTCGAGTGTACACCACGATCCTCGGCCTTCGGCTAGCCCCTTCCAGAAGGTGTGAGGGGGAATGAATCGGTTGGAAGCATTCAGAGAGCGAATATCACGGTTAATAGTCTAGGTGCGAGCGTAGGTCTACTACGGCTCCCCCGAGCGCCCGCGCCATGTTTGAGTCCTGGGGGATATCACTGAGAGGAAGACAAATTTGCCTGTCAAAACGGAAGAATATGTTGGCAATAAAAGAATGGATTATGTAACCTTCTTGAGTAAGCAGATGACTCATTTTTTGCGTGTGTCGCGGTGTTTCAAAACAAGGAACTGATCTACGGCGACCACCACACCTATAGTCTCCTCCTGCTGTATTCTACTACTATTTCCTACGACATCAGGGACAAAGACGAAACCGTGAACAAGCACGATATCCAACATACCCAACAATCAGACCTAGGCAAAAAAAGATTAAACCCCAAATGGCGCGAGGTGTGAACCTTGATCAAGCAGCGATTAGAGTCCATATTTGATCACTCGTACAATCATCACAGACCAATTTCTGGCCATTCCGGAGCTTTTTGCTCAGGTTCTATCATTTGCAACGCCGAAAACGCTAGCCTCGTGTGCGGTAGTTTGCAAACAATGGAGTGGACCCGCATTGGATGTGCTGTGGAAAAACTTGGACTCTGTGTTCCCATTACTAGAGCTGGTAATGGACATAGATCTTCTGAGAGAGCTCGGAGAGCAGGACGCCTCCACTACCGATGCCTGGCAGGTTCGGATTGGAACAATATTCTGAGGCAGTGGCAACTAACAAGACCGCACCCCAGACACTGTCCACCGAGTTAAGCAAAGCTGACTGGCCCCGCTTCCAATTTTACGCGCAACGAGTCCGGGACCTGTACTACGACAGCGATGATGAGTACCGTGGCGAATCTGGACTGCCCTTACCTCCAAACGCCATGGCAATGCTCTATCTCCATCATCCAAGTGGCCTGGTGTTGCTACCTCACCTCGAAAGGCTCGAATGGTCTACGGGTGGATCTCCCACGTCGATAATACCATTCCTCTCTTCTCAGCTAAAAGTCCTGGAGGTGGAGATAGTCGAGGAGTCGTTGGCAATCAATAACTTTCTCTATGCTGCGGCTACGCGGAGCCCGAACCTGGAGTCGTTTACTCTGCAAACCGACATAAGGTCAAGGGATCTCGAAGACTCGTTCCACAAGGCAATTCGCAGTTGGACCGCCCTTCAGCACCTCATCATCCCGAGCTACTTTCTCAGACCCTCAGTTCTGGAAACGGTCGCTTCCCTACCCAATCTCACATCTCTGCTCCACGCCTACCGGCACAAGCATCCTTACGACGAAGCTGCAATGCTGCAGAACCTCCCCCCAAACGCTTTTCCCAAGCTCACAACTTTCAACTTCAACAGCGAACCAGCATCCGCCTTACGACTAATTCAAACCGAAGAGGGATTCTTCGCAAGACTCTTGGACGTACATCTTAACGCCCCTTACTGCGCCGCCGATATGGACATCCAGAAGTTCGTTCAACATCTCGGGAAAAGTTGTCCCCAACTCGTATGCGTTGAACTCGATATCTGGCTAAGGCCCGGGTTCCGGAAGGAAGACGTATCTCCGCTACCATCTGGGGTATTTGATAGTCTATTTCCGTGCCGAGAGTTGACCACGCTACAGATTAGGCATCCTCTGCCTGTCACAGTTGACGACACCGACGTGGAACGTATGGCGACGGCCTGGCCGGCTCTCGACACCTTAAGCCTGCGATGCGAGCCTCACCCTTCGCACTCTACGCCCGACAGCATGGGAAACTCACTTTCAATACTCTCCACATTCGCGAAACACTTCCCGAAGATGGAGATGCTGGGCCTGTTCTTCGCCAAAGACAAGATTGTCGAATTCGACGGAGACCTATGTCCGGAACATGAATTTCATCATCTAGATGAGCTTTATGTTGGAGTATCAGCAGTTCCAGGGGGGAAGTTACATGATGCAGCCTTTGTAATTGCAAGCCTGTGCATCCGGGCGCCAATCATAGACATAGGGCCAAACCGATGGTATACAGGAGAGGATGATTCAAACTGGCCGGAATATCGACGTCAATGGGAGGAGATAGAAACGTTATTGGAATTCGCAATGCGAGCCAAAACACATGTTAAGGCGAAAATGCCTAGAACGGCAGAATAACGTGGGCTCGAAGTACCGTCGGGATCTTCTGATAACTTTTGACTTTCATCCTTTGTATGACTTTCCGGCTTTGTAACCTACCTCTCTTTTGTTTGAATTCCTTTTTTTCTTTTCGTTCCCCTTTCCTGATATTGTTTTTGGACCAGGAATCTCTACCCACGATCTACTATACCATCACCACTTGCATCCTCGTCTGTCCCTAGTGAAGTGGTAATGACCTGCGACCGTCACAACCACCAACACACGGAATCTCCGCGAAGATATCATTGTTCCAGCTCCTCGACAGCGAGGACCGACGATTCTAGCTCAAAAATCGCATCTCGCCGAGACTCCTCGCAAGACCGAGTCTCTTCTTCGGCACCATCCGCGAAGTCGTCAAAACGAAAGAGCCTTATTGCGCTTTTCCCGACAACTTCGGACTTTGAGATATCTTCTTAAAATTGGCTCGAGAGGCTGGGAAATGCCGCGCAGGTGGATATAGATCGGGGTGTAAATTAATGGGACGAGGCTGTTGGGTTAAAACAGGAACTTGGGTCCGGCCAACAGCCTCCTAGAAGCCCGGTTTCTGTGACCGTGAGAGAGTAGATTGGTTGGTTATCAGTCACGTGGGCCTGCCCACTGGAGCCTCGTACCTGAACTTCACGGTCGGCGTGTACAATTGCCCAGGAATGACGGATCAAGGACGGGAAGGGACACGCGGGCTTAAACCGTTTAATTCAAGGCAGTAGATGAAAGGACCATATTTGAGGAATTGAGATTGCAGCGTCAGCCACCCGAGCGTCGTACGCTCATTCGGTTTCACCCGAGCGAGTCCGACGCAAAGTTTCATTGACCTGACCCCAAGTAAACAATGCTCGACATAGACCGTGATAAGAATGGCTCAACAACCAAGTAGGCTCCCGACCATTGCGAAGCACAAAGACCATAGCGGACATTGTCGCTGTTTGCGTAGTGTGGCGGTTTATTCAAACAAAGGAAGTTGGAACTAACCCAACGACCGTGCCCATCGCTTGGTCTTTCTGCTTGGTCTTTCTGCTGTGCTCTACTGCCGTCTCCCAAATATTAATCGCAAGGAGTAAGCTACGATGAGTACAATTACAAGGATGTCGAAATCAGGCGAGGTCGCGAATAAAGAGATTACGCGAGGTATGAATCATGATCGGTCAGCGTTCATACACATTCACTCACCGAGGCCGACGCAGCCGACCCTCTGGGTATCCCGGACCTACTTAAGCACCTTCTACTATTTGTAGCACGGAATACGCTGGCGTCCTGTGCAAGAGTTTGTAAATCATGGAGCGGGCCCGCATTGGATGCGTTATGGGGACACCTGGATTCCGTCTTTCCATTACTGGAGCTGGTGATGGACATAGACCTCCTTAGCGAGCTGAATAAAGTGGACTCCTTCGCCGCTGACGCCTGGCAGGTTCGTATTGTTAAAGGTTTTACCCTGATGGCCACTAACAACACAGTATCGTAGAGACTGTCCGCCGCATTAAGCCGAGCCGACTGGTCCCGATTCCAATCCTACGCAAAGAACGTCCGGTCTCTATCACATGACAACGGCCATCCTTACCGTAACAAATCCAGGCGCCCTCTTCCTCCTAACGCCATCGCCATGCTATGTCTCCACCATCCCGACGGCCTCCCCTTGCTACCTCATCTCGAGCATCTTAAATGGGCTACAGATGTGTCTCTTACATCGATACTTCCCTTCATTTCATCCCGGGTCCAAATACTGAAGGTGGAACTTGTCGGTGACTCCGTGGCGGTTAATAACTTTTTGTACGCTGCGGCTACAAAGAGTCCAAACCTGGAGTCGTTTACTCTCAAAACCGAAAGAAGGTCAAAAGATATTGAAGGCTCGCTTCGAAAGGCAATCGGCACTTGGACAGCCCTTCAGGACCTCACACTCCCTCGATACTACCTCAGGCCCTCGATTCTAGAATCTATCGCCTCCCTACCCGATCTCATACATCTACAACACACATACATGCATATGCCTCAGTACGACGAAGTTGCGGTGCTGCGGGACCTCCCCAAAAACGCTTTTCCCAAGCTCCAAGGTTTTAGCTTCAACAGTGACCCCGCATCCGCCTGCCGGCTCATTCAGGACCACGCGGGCTTCTTCGCAAGGCTTTCCTCGGTACATCTTATTGCTCCATACGGAGCTGAGGATGCAGACATCCAGAAATTTGTTCATTACCTTGGAAAAACTTGTCCCGGCCTCTCAAACGTGAGGCTCGATCTCTGGCTAAAGCCAGCGTTCCGGAAAGAAGCCGTATCTCCACTGCCTTCGGGAATAATAGAGAGTCTATATCCATGCCGAGGGATGATATCGATAGAAATCGGTCATCCTCTTCCCATCACCGTAAACGAAACCGACGTGGAATGTATGGCGGCGGCCTGGCCAAGTCTCAGGGTCTTCGGCCTAGGCTACGAATTCGACTCCTCGCTCTCTATACCTGACAACATGGGCCATTCACTATCGATACTCTCAGTATTCGCAAAAAATTTCCCAAAGATGCAGGCTTTGGGCCTCTTCTTCGCTAGAGATAAGTTTGTCGGGTTTGAGGGAGACCTATATCCGGAGCATGAATTCCGTAACCTGGAGAGGCTTTGGGTTGGAGTATCAGCAGTTCCAGGAGGGAAGTTCCACGACGCAGCCTTTCTGATTGCGAGCGTGTGCGCCCAGCTTCCAACCCTTAACATCGGGCCGAGCGAATGGTGTTTATGCAATCATCATCCAACGTGGCCGGTTTACCAGCGTCAATGGGAAGAGACAGAACAATTAGTAGAGTTCGCAATGCGAACCAAGATTTCCGGTCGAGCAAAGATGTTGACGAAGGCAAATTAACGGAGCTCCAAAACATCGTCGGGCCCTTTGTAAAGCTTCGGCTTTCACATTTGTGGTTCTTGAGCTTTTCACTCCACCCCTCTTCTACTCCGATCCCCATTTTTCCACATTATGTGCTCAGCAGTAGTCCTACCCTCGATCTACCATGCCATCTCAGATTATATCGTCCCCTGCCGCTACTACAGCATGTACCGACCGACGACGGCTCAAAACGGATCGTCTCAGAGTGTATTTAAAGCCCTACGGACTTTGTAGAGAATAAGGGGCTCGGAAGATTGGTGCTACGCGAAGAAGAGATCCGATCCGGGTTTCTGCCACGTCAGGTGATGCAGTAACAGTTTATGCCACCCGAAAACTGTAACTTGGGTGCTGGCAGGACAGAAGCCTGGTCCTAAAAGTGTTGCACAGCAGAAGACTTGCTCAGAGTGGCCAAATGCTTTCCGCTGGTCCTTTCTCCCGCACGACAGGGCTCTCTACGTTGAACGATCGTCTGTTGTCAAGGTGAGATGGATGCATTCACTACCGGGCTTCGAGCACATCAAAGATTGCAGAGATTCTGTATAAAGGATCTTAACGAATCCCGATGAGTTAAAAGTAAAGAGTATCGGTTCGAGATGATGCCGTATTACTGAATATAGCTGTCAGACTGGCGGTAGCGAATGTAGGACTTGGTAGATAGTCAGGACTCAGGGACGGGTAGGGCTCCGCGCGGCCGCGCTTACGCAAGAGGCCGTTTCCGTTTCGCGGTCCAAACAAAACACGGACCAACACAATTTTGTCGGTTGAAAAAATCACCCAACATTCTCCAAACCCACCCTTATTGTCTCTCTTTTATCATCCGCCGGCGCGCACTTAAGCTTTCGGCATCAATGTCAGGAAAGAAACGTCGCATCAGCACTACCAAAACATCTGAGACGAACGAGATCGGGAGCGCGAAGCAGGTCAGAGGTCCGAAACCTGTTTTCAGACCTATTCATGTGACACTCATTTCCCATCGACAGTCGACCCTCTGACCGTCCCTGAGCTCCTTGCCAACGTGTTTTCCTTTGTGACCCGTTCAACCCCCGGTCCGTGCGCGCTCGTATGCAAACAATGTAGCGAGGTTGCTTTAGATCGACTTTGGAGGCACTTGGAGTCCGTGTTTCCACTTCTGGAGCTGGTAATGGGCTTGGAACTGCTGAAAAACTGGGAGCTTGGCGTCCCTAATGCTTCGCAGGTCGGACCGCAACTAGTCCTCCCCGTCTACTCTCCCACTGATAGATCAGAGTTTTAGATCCTGTCAAGCGAGCTAAGCAAAACGGACCGGTCTCGATTTCAGTACTATTCGAGCAGGACCCGGTCCTTGTCATACAACTTTGAAGAAGACTACCGCTTCGACCCGAAAACGCCACCTATAGCTCCTGAAGAGATCGCCGTGCTATGCCTATACCTCCCGCGTCACCTCGACGTGTTTCCCCATCTGGAGAAACTCGGTTGGGCTACGGATGGATCTGCCGCGCCAATTTTGCCGTTTCTTTCACCCCAGGTCAAGTCCCTCGAAGTTGAGCTCATAGGAGACTCGCCACACTCAGTCGGCAACTTCCTCCACGCCTTGGCCGGGCGAACTCCCAATCTCAAAACCTTCACTTTTAAAACATCCATACCGGCAATAAGCGTTGAAGAATCGCTTCGAAAGGCCATCAGCTCTTGGAGGAAACTCAAAACTCTCATCGTTCCTCCGTACTACCTCCGACCTTCAATCATGAAAGCAGTCGCTTCGCTTCCCAATTTGGCAGTTCTCGAACAGGATTACCATTATCATCCACCTTACGATGAAGCCGCGATACTAAAACAACTCCCTGAAAATACCTTCCCAACACTCCACACTTTCGCTCTCAACACGAATCCAGCATTCGCTCAAAGACTCGTACAAAAGCACCCAGCCATTTTCACCAGGCTGAAGGGAATTCTTTTTGACTCCGCCAGTGGTGTCAGTGACAAAGAGGTGTTAAATTTGACTCGGCAGTTGGGGAGGGATTGCATAGGACTATCCCGAATCTCACTCAATCTCTGTCTGGGATTACTACCTGAAATAGAAGAGACGTCCCCACTTTCTTTCCGAGCATTGGAGGGTCTGTTTCCATGTCGGCAACTCAAAATGTTGGAGCTCGCTCACCCGTACCCACTCACCATCAACGAGACGGGTGTCGAGAAGATGGCGGCAACCTGGCCAAAGATGGAGATTCTCAACCTCAGCAATGAACCAGATTTATCATTACCCATACCTGGAGACATGGGAAACTCGTTGTCAATCCTCTCAGCTTTTGCAAAGCACTTTCCGAAGGTACAGGGTCTTGGCTTGTTCTTCGCAAAAGACCAAACTCTCAGATTTTCAGGAGACCTATATCCCGACTTCGAGTTCCACCGATTGAAGAGGCTTCGTGTTGGAGTATCGCCGGCACCAGGAGGGTGCCCTCAGGAGATAGGTTTCCTGATCGCGAGCCTCTGCATGGTCCAGCCGATGATCGACACTGGAGCGACCACCTGGTATGTAGCAAGAGATCTCCCTGAATGGGAGGAGTACGAACGTCAATGGGAGGAGACAGATAAGTTTTTGGAGCTCGCAATGCGGACCAAGATCGCCGGTCGGGCAAAAACGTCGAGTTAATAGTGCTATCCGCAGGGCCTATTCTCCAAATTAGATTTCCCTCCCCCTCTGTCATGGCATTTTCTTTAAACTGGTTCTCTTTCTATCTAATGTTTCTGCGTTTGTAGTTCTCCCCAAATATTTGTGGAATTTACTCTTTTACGATTATGTCACTAAGCATCCGAAGTCGCATCAAAGGACGCCAACGCGGATAACGGTGAACCTACCAGCCCTCACAAGTTGTTATCAGTCTGGCCCGGGAGACTGAGGACGTCACTGATGCATGTCTGCGCACCCTCCGGGGACCTCGCAGCTCTAAAAGGAAGCTTTCTGTGTGTTATCTGACTGTTTGCTGCAGTATTGAGTTCGTGACCAAATGGGGTTCTCTAACCCCGTCCAAGGTGTCTTTCGTCTGCCCATGGAAGAGGGGTTCTTTACTTGTCGTTGGAGTCGACCATCCCATCGGGCCTTGAATCTCGTTTCATAGGGCGACCCGAAGGCAGGCGTTCTCAATCTCTTGCTATGGATTGCGCCGTGGTACCGCGCGGCACGGAAGGGTGACCCGCGAGGATTGGACATGCGACTAACGACGTTGACCATGATCTCAGACAGCGGAATGATAAAAAGAGGTGAGCAGAGACGACTTGGGTTAGAAGCTCAGTTTGGTGGAAAATCCGCTTCGAGCATACGGGTGAGGGATAGAGTTCCACGCGACCCAGGAGGTTAGGACGTCGGATGTAGCGACATTTGTCATGGACTCCTTTCAAGCCGTTCAATTCACTTCGACGCGCGTGTCTTTTGATGTAGCCGAAGGACGTTGAGGGAGACGGTACGCTGCGATAGGGAGACGAGGCGGAAAACATTCAAAGAGAATTACTTTAGCTGATATCCTTGGAATAAGTTTTGATCCATTGATAGGAGGTAGAAACCGGAGGATTAAATCGAGCGGTAGCTAAATCAGGTAGTGCATCCGGAAATCGTCGAGAATGACAAAGAGTTTTATGAGAGAGTCTGACTGTGGTCGCTGGTCGCCGCCATCTTTCTCACTGGCCTTCGCTATGTCTTGCTATCTGTAGACGAAGTTTTCGTGCCGAAAGAATGAAGAATGTGCCAAGCATGAAAGGAGTGGTTTTGGATGGTGGCGGACCAAGTAAACCAGCCAACATTGTTGTTGTTTGCGTGGCGTGGCGTGTCTGCGGTTCAAACAAAAAAGTCAACGACCGCGCCTATTACTTCGTTTTCCTGCCGTGCTTCACTGCTACCTCCTTCGATATCAATGGCACCAAAGAAACCGCGAACCAGCAAAATCATAGAACACTCAGAACCAGTCGAGGCCGTAAACTCCACAATGTCGCGAGGTACGAACCTGAACAAGCGGCGCCAGAATTCATTCACTCATCATGGTCAAACGCAGCCAACCCTCTGGCTGTCCCAGAGCTACTTTCTCACTTCCTATCATTCGCAACAGAGGACACGCTCGCTTCGTCCGCGGCAGTTTGCAAACTATGGAGCGACCGCGCATTGGATAAATTGTGGAGACACTTGGATTCTGTGTTTCCATTGCTAGAGTTGGTGATGAACATCGACATCCTGGAGGAGCTAAATAAGCGGGACTCCTCTAACACTGATGCCTGGAAGGTTCGGACCGAAACATTTTGCGTGTACCTGGACTCCATCTAACGTAACCGTATCTCAGACACTATCCGCCGAGTTGAGCAAAAGCGACTGGTCCCGATTCCAACTCTATGCAGAGCGGGTCCGATCTCTGTCATTCAACAGTCGTAATTTGTACCGCGCCATTGTGACCCCTTTACCTCCCAACGCGATCGCCATGCTGTGTCTTCACCATCCAAATGGCCCGGCTTTGCTACCTCACCTCGAAACACTCGAATGGTATACAAGAGGATCACCCACACCCATCATCCCCTTCCTTTCGTTTTCCATAAAATACCTGGAAGTGGAAATCGTGGGGGACTCGTTGCCGCTAAACACCTTTCTCTACGCTGCGGCTACGCGGAGCCCAAACCTGGAGTCGTTCACTCTCAAAACCGACATAAGGTCGTTGGAGGTCGAAGACTCGCTCCGAAGGGCGCTCAGCACCTGGACGGCCCTTCATTCGCTTACAGTGCCTCGGTACTACCTCAGACCCTTAATTCTAGAAGCGGCCGCTTCCCTCCCTAACCTCGTATCTCTGGACCTCAACTATTGCAACAAGGTTCAATACGATCAAGATGCGGTGCTGCGGGACCTTCCCCAAAACTCTTTTCTCAAGCTCAAAACTTTTGCCTTCAACAGCAAACCCACACCCGCTCGCAGATTGATTCAAAAGCATCCGGAGTTGTTTGCGAGGTTGACCCAGATACATCTGTCTGCTAGCTATGTCGCCGGTGATGCAGATATCCAGACGTTCATTCACCGGCTTGGAAGTGGTTGTCCCAAACTCACGTCTATTTCCCTCGATATTTGGCTACCGCCCACATCGCCGAAAGATGACGTATCCCCGCTCCCTTCACGGGTATTAAAGAATTTATTTCCATGCACAGGGCTAGAAGCATTAGAGATTGGTCATCCTCTTCCCATCACGGTCAACGATGCCGATGTAGAACAGATGGCGACCGCCTGGCCAAATCTCACCACCTTCACCATAGGCTACCAGCCCCACTCCTCACTCTCTATTCCGGACGGCACAGGACACTCACTATCAATACTCTCAGTCTTCGCAAAAAACTTCCCGAACATGGAGGTTCTAGGCCTGTTCTTCGCTAGTGATGAGG
This sequence comes from Tulasnella sp. 408, assembly GCA_019633405.1. NCBI lineage: Eukaryota > Fungi > Basidiomycota > Agaricomycetes > Cantharellales > Tulasnellaceae > Tulasnella > Tulasnella sp. 408. The sequence goes on along the minus strand of WSTX01000069.1, from coordinate 12,895 downwards.
TTGTGGGATTTCCGGGAGATCTGTATCCGGAAGACGAATTCAATAATCTGGATACGCTTTGTGTTGGGGTATCAGCAGTTCCAGGAGGGAAGCTACACGATGCAGCCTTCTTACTTGCAAGCCTGTGCATCCAGGTGCCAGCCATAGACATCGGGCCGAGCCTATGGTATAGAGGGAAGCATGATCCCAAGTGGACGGATTATCGACGTCAGTGGGAGGAAGTGGGGCAACTGTTAGAGTTTGCGATGCGAACTAAGATGTCTGGTCGTGCAAAGATGTCGAGGACGGTAGATTAAAAGGGCGCCAAAAGCCCCTTCGGACTCTTCGTAGAACTTTCCGCTTTCATTTTTGTATGATTCTCGAATTTTGCGCCCCCCGGCCCCTCTTTTTTGTTCACACTTTCTCCTCCACGCCTTATCCTATATTCTATTTTCAGCAGCGATTCCTACTCAAAATCCATTGGGTGACCTCAGACCTTAACTTCCATCCTCCCACTCCTGCGACATCAATCATTGGAGAACTGGGGAAGGGAGCTGAAGACCTACGGACTTGATGCGGTATCGGTCATTCGAAGAATTAATGCCGTACGAGACACAAGCACTCCTCCCTTTATCCCGGTTGAATTTTCACTCACCACAACCCTGCCCGTCTACTACTTATTCCGAGGGAAGAGTGTCGTGTCCCAGGTAGTGGTGTGTGAGACAATCAGTTAAGGAACGATCAACGGGGTTGCACGAACGCCGTTCTTGCACAGGGTAGCTCCTTACGTTAAATGACTTCCTGGAGCCAAGATGAGATGGATTGAATCATCACGGGCTGTCAAGACTGAGGAATTGATTTACTTTATAGGAAGATTATGACGAATCTAGTGAATCAAAAGTTATGGGCTGCTGTACAGAGTAGAAAAAAATCTGTTTCAGCTGATTAGAGCTGCAATACCAACCGTGGATCGGGGGAACTAGTTGCAGTAGGACCGGTATGGGGCATGTAGCCAGGACGAGGTCACGGAGCTTACGCAAGCGACCAGTCACGGGCCAAACATGGGCCAACACAGTTTGTCGGACCAGAAAGTTGAAAAAACACCCAACAGCCGCTGAACCTGTCCTATCGTTAGTTTTTTACGATCCACCACCGCCCACTTTCGGCATCGATGGCAGGAAAGAAACTTCGAACCAGCACAGCCCCTACCATAACATCTGCCGCAAACGAGATCCTGAGCGAGAAGAAGGTCCGAGGTACGAGCCTGTCTTCCGCAGAATCCCTATCCGCGTGACACTGATTACCCACCGACAGTCGATCCTCTGGCCGTCCCTGAGCTCCTTACCATCGTACTTTCCTTTGCAACCCGTTCAACCCTCGGCTCGTGCGCCCTTGTATGCAAGGAATGGAGTGAGGCTGCGTTAGATCATCTTTGGAGGCACTTGGAGTCTGTGTTCCCACTGCTGGAGCTGGTGATGAGCTTGGAACTGTTGAGGAACTGGGAGCCTCGCGTCCCCAATGCTTCGCAGGTAGCGCTATAACCGGTTCACATGTCCACTCTCCCACTGATAAATCACAATTTAGATCCTGCCCAACCAGCTAAGCAAAACTGACTGGTCTCGCTTTCAGTACTACTCAAGCAGGATCCGGTCATTGTCATACCACTACGAGGAGGACTATCGCCTCAACATGGCAACGCCAGGCATGGCTCCCGAAGCAATCGCCATTCTACACTGATACCTTCCAAGTCAACTCGATGCGTTTCCCCATCTGGAGAGACTATACTGGGCAACGAGTGGATCTGCTGCACCAATTCTGCCTTTTCTTTCACCCCATGTCAAATCACTGGAGGTTGAGCTCCTAGGAGACCCACATTCAGTTGACGACTTCTTCCACGTGTTGGCTGGACGAACGCCCAACCTCAAGGCATTCAGCTTCACGACACCCACACCGGCGATAGCTGTTGAAGAATCACTTCGAGAGGCCATCGGCTCTCGGAAGAAACTCGAAACTCTAATGGTTCCGCCATACTACCTCATGCCTTCGATCATGAAAGCAGTGGCTTCCCTTCCCAATCTGACTGTCATGGAGCAATATTACAACAACAACACTTCTTACGATGAAGCCGCAATGGTGAAGGAACTCCCCAAAAATGCCTTCCCAAAACTCCAAACTTTCGGCTTCAACATCAATCCACCATTCGCCCGAAAATTCGTCCAAAAGTATCCGGCCCTCTTCAACAGGCTAACAGGAGTCCTTATTGACTCCGCCGACGGTGTTAATCATAAAGAGGTGTTGGAGTTGGCTGGCCACTTGGGAAGGGGATGTGTAGGCCTGACCCGTATCTCACTCAATTTCAGTTTGGGGTTGATACCCCAAACGGAAGAGACGTCCCCACTTTCGTTTCAAGTTTTGGAGAGTCTGTTTCCATGCCGGAAATTGAAGACGTTGGAGATCGGTCATCCGTACCCTCTCACCTTCAGCGACACCGATGTCGAGAGGATGGGTGTTGCCTGGCCAAATATGGCAGTCTTCATCGTGGGCACCGAACCCGACTTATCACTGCTCATACCTGGAGACATGGGTAACTCATCGTCAATACTCTCAACTCTTGCAAGACATTTTCCCATGATGGAGCGTCTCGGTTTGTTCTTCGCAAGAGACCAGACTCTCAGGTTTTCAGGGGACTTGTATCCTGAAATCGAATTCCACCGATTGGAGAGCCTTTGCGTTGGAGTATCAGCAGTACCCGGAGGGAGTTCTCAGGAGATGGGTTTTCTGATCGCGAGTTTGTGTAAAGTCGAGCCGGCGATCCTCATTGGAGCGAGCGAATGGTATGTAGGAAGGGAGTGCCCTGAGTGGGCGGAGTACCAGCGCCAATGGGAAGAGGCGAGCAAATCTTTGGAGCTCGCAATGCGGACCAAGTTCGCTAGTCGGGCAAAAACCTCGATGGCGGAGAGTTAAATCCGCTGGGCCCATGCTCCAAATTGGACCTCCTCCCTCTCCATCACAGCATTTGTATCACACTTGTTCTTGTTCCTATCTAAACAGTTTCTCATTTTCTTCATTCCTATAATATCTTTAGAGGTTACCCTTTGAATGTTATAACACTAAGCTACGCGCGGCTACGATGGTTTTTTGACCAGTGAACAATGCCCCTTTGTTTGGCGCGACGTTCAAACAAGGAACCAGCCAACACCACACCCATTGAGGAAAAGAAGGTGTGGCGTCGCTCTGATTAGCGACGACTCTCAGAAAGGTGAAGCTGAGCGACGTTAGAAAGTACTTTTCGCTATTCGCGCGGCGCTAATACTTTAACGCCGTCGGGCCGCGCTAACACAGGAAGGCGACCGCGTGCCGAGTCCAGGTATTACTCAGCCAGCTAGCATTTTCCTGGTACTCTGGTGCAAAGCCCTTCATTTTCAACGGCAGGCAAGAAATCTAGAACCAGCAAGACGACTGAAAATTCTGAATCAGGAGCGGCGGTAAACCCAGAAATGTCGCGAGGTACGATTCGCGAACCACCATCGGGCGGCGTCCAGTCATTACGTACTTATTACAATCGGCACAGTCAGTCCTCTGGCTATTCCGGAGCTACTCTCCCACTTTCTTTCTTTTGCAACACAGGGTACGCTGGCTTCTTGCGCGACAGTTTGCAAAGGATGGAGCGGGCCGGCATTGGATGCGCTTTGGAGAGAATTGGACTCTGTGTTTCCACTGCTAGAGCTCGTGATAGACATTGAACTTTTAAGAGAGTTCGATCGGGAGGACTCTTCCACAAGCGGCGCCTGGCAGGTTCGGACTGGAACACTTTTCACATCGATCCCAACTAACAACACTGCATTTCAGAGACTGTCCACCGCGTTAAGCGAAGTCGACTGGATTCTGTTCGAATCCTATGCACAGCGCGTCCGGTCTTTGTCGTACGACAGCGACGATGATCACCGGGACACATTCGCGGCTCCCTTGCCGCCCAACGCCATCGCCATGCTGTGCCTTCACCATCCGAATGGCCCGGCGCTATTACCTCGTCTCAAGAGGCTCAAATGGTTTACAAATGAATCCCCCACGCCAATTATTCCTTTCCTTTCGTCTCGGATGAAAACCCTGGAGGTGGAGATCGTCGGGGACCCGTTGCCGATGAATAATTTCTTCCGCGTTGCGGCTTTGCGGAGTCCAAACCTGGAGTCGTTTACTCTCCAAACTGACATTAGCCCAATGGATATCGAAGATTCGCTCCGAAAGGCGATCAAAACTTGGACAGCCCTTCAATCTCTCACATTGCCTCGATACTACCTCAGACCTTCAGTTTTGGAAGCCGTCGCCTCCCTCCTCAAGCTCACATCTCTGAAGCTCGACCATTTGAGCACGCTTCAATACGACAAAGCCGCAGTGCTTCGAGACCTCCCCCCAAACGCCTTCCCAGAGCTCAAGACCTTTGGCTTCAGCAGCAGCCCCCCATCCGCCTGCAACCTAATTCAAATGAATAGGCCGTTCTTTGCAAGACTAATTGACCTACATCTCAATGCTTACTACCGTGCCGGTGACGCGGACATCCGGACGTTTGTTCTCCACCTCGGGAAAGGTTGTCCCCATCTCGAATCGGTTAAACTTGATCTCTGGCTAAGGTCCGGATACCCAAGAGAAAACGTAACCCCTCTCCCTTCAGGGTATTAGAGAGTCTGTTTCCGTGCCGAAAGCTGGAAACATTAGAGATTGGTCATCCTCTTCCCATCACGGTCAATGAGACCGACGTTGAACAGATGGCGACTGCCTGGCCAAATCTCACCACCTTTGACGGAGCTAATGACCCTGACTCCTCGCTCTCTGTGCCCAGCAACATGGGGAATTCACTATCAATACTGTCAGCCTTCGCAAAACACTTCCCGAAACTGCAAGTTCTGGGCCTGTTCTTCGCTAGTGACAAGGTCGTTGGATTTCCGGGAAACCTATACCCAGAACACGAATTTCACAACCTGGAGGCGCTTTGCGTTGGAGTGTCGGCAGTTCCAGGAGGGAAGCTACGTGAAACAGCATTCGTGATTGCAAGCCTGTGCATCCAGCTACCAACCATAGAAATCGGGCCGAGTGCATGGAACGTAGGAGAGCCCGACCCAAATTGGCCGGATTATCAACGTCAATGGGAGGAGACAGAACAGATATTAGAGTCCGCAATGGCAGCTAAGACTTCTGTTCGGGAAAAGGTGGCGAGGACGGCAGGTTAACGGGGCTCCGAAAAAGCATCGGGCTCTTTGTACAGCTTTGGGCTTTCATCCTTGTGTGATTCTCGACTTTTTGCACTCCCACCTCTCTTTCACTCCGATCCCCTTCTGCAACGCTTTACGACATCTTGTATTTGGGAATAATCCCGATTCATAATCTACGCTGTTACCTCAACTCGCATGTTTGTCTGCCCCTAAGCATGAGCGGACTGAAAGCTACTCACCAAGTATCGTCTGAGGACGTAAAAGCCTCGCGGACTTCGAACAAGATTGCTTGTTCGCAGGGTTGGTGCCATGCGTCGAAAAGTCTGGCCCGAATTCCGCGCTCATTATAAAAAAATTCAATGCGAAAGAGATGGCATTACGAATTCGAGCAGTTAATAGCCGAAGTGGTCGGAATCGAGCGCAAGAGCGGAGCAAACGGACCTAGCGGTCTAAGACAAGAGGACGCGGAGTGACGTCAGGTTTTTGGGGGTTGCGGGTATCCTCAGGAGTGAAACATACAAATGAACACCCCTGGCCGGTTTCCTGTGGCCTTTCCGCAGGTACTCTGAACTTCCAGTCTGTCGGGATCCAGTCGAATTCATGCCACAGAGCCTGCCAGAATAGTGTTTAAAGAGCCACTACCAATAGTGGGGCTTATTAGCGTTTACATTCCAAAAGATCACTGCATGTTAGGTTCCGCAACGGTATGGAGCAACTGCGTCCCCACCGAAAGACGAGCCTCTCGGCGGCGGGCCCCGCCGAACGCGAGGCCTTCACACCATCAAACGAAACAGAGACCTCCGTCCATTGCCATTTAATGGCTCAATTGGTGTCCCGAGCACCCCACCCTCAGTCGTCGGAACAACGACGTTGCAAGTGGAACAGGGTCTGGGCGACGAACTGCGATTTCTCAAAGCCACACCAACCGTGGGAGATAGGTTGGGAACGCAAAAAACGGTGTATCAACAATCCCGAGATCATTGTCCTCTCCAATCTTCTTGTGCGACTGTCTCTGATACCGATGGTGGGAAAGCCGCAACTCAGCTCAGCCACCCACATTCCAGACACGAGCAAGACTTTGAATCATCATCCTCGACTTTCAGCCAATCCTCTGACCGTTCCGGAACTTCTATCCCGCATTCTGTCATTTACGACCGAGTCCACCCTAGCCTCGTGTGCCATGGTATGCGAATCATGGAGCAAGCTCGCTTTGGATACCCTCTGGAGGCATCTGGACTCTGTCTTTCCGTTGCTGGAGTTAGTGATGAGCACGCGCATCCTGAGGGATTTGTATCGGTCCAGTATCCCCCTCGCCGAGTCGTTGCAGGTTAGGAGTGGGAATAAATTTTTGATCCGCGGGCTTTGCTGACGAGGCTGTATTTCAGAGATTGCACAGTGAACTAAGCAAAGCCAACTGGTCCCGCTTTCAGACGTACGCGAAGAGAGTTCGATCTTTGTCGCACCATTGCTTCGACACGCACCGCAGCGACCTCATCCACGTTTCTCCCAACGCTGTCGCCATGCTATGCGCATATCACCCAAGCGGCATCTCCATATTGCCTTCTCTCAAAGCTCTCGAGTGGGCTGCAGTCGGACACGTCACGATGATGCTCCCCTTTGTTTCGCCTGGAGTGGAATCTCTGAAGATCGAGATGATGCGACCGTGCCAGTCAATTAGCGGCCTATTTACTGTTCTGGCTGGACGTACCCCCCATCTCAAATTACTCACTTTCAAAAGCAAGGCGGCAGCGGTGGATGTGGAGGACTCACTCCGGCGGATGATCCGCACTTGCCCGAGCCTCGAGCACCTCAAACTTCCTCCATCCTACCTCAGACCATCCATTATGGAAGTCCTGGCGTACCTCCCCAATCTTACGACCCTAGAGCAAGATTACTCTCACAAATCCCAGTACGATGAAGCCGCAGTTACACAAGAACTTCTCCCAAACTCTTTCTCCAAGCTCGGAACCTTCAGCTTCAATGGCAGCCCCTCATCCGCCAGCCTGCTGGTGCAACGACATACGGAGCTCTTCGCTAGACTAGCAGCGGTGCACCTTAATGCTTCCGAGGGTGTCGGTAGTGCGAGTGTCTTGCAGTTCGTTCGCCACTTGGGAACAACTTGCCCCCAGATTACCTCCGTATCCCTCGATCTCTGTCTGAGGCCCGAAGATCAAAGCGACGACGTATCACCGCTCTCTTTTGGCGTGATGGAGAGTCTGTTTCCGTGCCGGAATTTGGAGAAGCTACGGATTGGTCATCCCTTTCCCATCAAGATAGTCGAGGCTGATGTGGAACGTATGGCAGAGGCTTGGCCCAAGCTCGTTGTCCTCAATCTATCCAATTCTCCTGAATTGTTGCTTTATGGAATTGGCAGCAGGAGCAACCCCCTGACGATACTCTCAGCATTTGCAAAGCATTTTCCGATGATGGAGACCCTCGGCCTGTTTTTCGCAGAAGATGAGATCCCAGGGTTCTCAGGAGATTTATGGCCTGAACACGAGTTCCGTAAATTAGAAGCCCTTTTTGTTGGATTGTCACCTGGTTCAGGAAAGTCGTTAGACTCGTTACATGGAGCAGCCTTTCTAATCGGGAGCCTTTGCGCCCGGCACCCGAAAATAATATGGGGACGAGACGAATGGCACCTAGGAGAGGTCGACGAGATAAAATGGTCACATTATCAGGGCCGGTGGGCGGAGATAGATACCCATTTAGAGTATGTGATGCGTATGAAACTTGCTGGAAGGGCAAAAATGTAGAGGACAACTAGATGATGGATGGCGGAATGTAGTAGATGCCATCGCGGACTGCTTTACATATATAGTTTAACTTATTAGCCACCTTAAATCCTCCCTTTTGCATTAATATTCTGGTCAGCCTTTCTTTTCGTTTTCTAGACAATCCTCGCTATTAAGGGGCCTCGATCGTGCCCACTTGCTGTAAATTTAGTTTCCCTTTAGCGCCTTTTAAATGATATATCTATGGTAGTACTCTATACACTCAATGGGAGCCTGCACCGTATGGACTTTGGCGTGGCCTGGAAGGATCGGGTGGTATTAATTGTTTCCGCACACTCATGCGTTGGGTACCACCTAGTGGGAGAGTGTGTCATGCCCCGGATAGGGACACGTGACGGTCAACAAACAGTGACAGACAGGGCTGAATAAACGTTGGAATTCAGAAATGGCGTTTGTTTCCACTATTGAGGGAAAGGTGGGTTCGTCGTTGACGCGTTGTTCGCGTCACGTGGTGTTGCCGGTACAGTTCGGAACAAACACCTTTTAGGCGCCGCCTTGCTTGTTCGTCTACTCTACTGGCTTATTCTCTTTTCCTTTTTTTTCAACTCGCCCCCGTCGCCTTCGTACATATGGCAGGAAAAAAAGGGCGAACCGAAACGATAAAGGAAGCCGAATCATGCGAGAGTGACAACTTGAAAACACCCCGAGGCATGAACTACGCGCAAACAGTATTCGTGTTCGATTCGCTAACGACCCTCCCCCGTAGCCGACCCTCTAGCTATTCCGGAGCTGCTTGCTTGCGTATTATCCTTGCGACGCAGTCCACACTATCTTCATCCGCCTGCGCCTGCAAAATGTGGAGCGAGATCGCGTTGGATAACTTATGGAGACACCTGGATTCGGTGTTCCCACTGCTGGAATTAGTGATGACAAGGGAGCTCCTAAGGCATGTGAATGGGCTGGATGTTTCCGCCACTAATGCTTCAGAGGTACGTGCTGGATGAAACTTTGAGGCCAGATTTCCATCTAACATATCTGCCTTTCAGAGGCTTTCCAGCGCATTACACAAGGCTGACTGGGTTCGCTTTCAATCGTACGCGAAGAGGTCCGCGGGTTGTCCTACAACTCTTCGTATTCATATCGTGCCGAGCCGGTGCCCCTCCCTCCCCACGCGATTGCCTCCCTATGTCTATACCACCCAAACGGGCCTACCTTATTACCTCACCCCGAGACACTGCAATGGGTCTCAACGGAGTCAATGGCGCCGATCATCTCCTTCTTTTCGCCGACCGTGAAATACCTCGAGGTTCACATTAGGGGGAATTTGCGATCAGCCAACGACTTCTTCTACGCCATGGCCGCGCGGCCTAGCTCCCAACTTAAATTTCTGACTCTCAGAACCCATAATAGAGCAGTGGATGTCGAAAAATTGCTGCAACAAGCAATCAGCACCTGGACGAGCTTCGAGACTCTCAAATTACCTCTGTACTATCTCAGGCAGTCCATTCTGGAAGCAATCGCCTCCCTTCCCAATCTCACTACTTTGGCGCAAGTCTACGATTTTGGTTCCGCGTACGATGAAGCCGCCATTCTGCAGAAGCTCCCCGACAAGCCTTTCCCCAAGCTCAAAATCTTCCGCTTCGACAGCGACCCTGGCGATGCCTACCGACTAGCCCAAAGACACGCGGAATTTTTCGCGGGGCTAGTGACGATACGCATTAGGGCTCACAATAAGGTTGGCAATGCAGACGTTCTCAAGTTTGTCCGTCAGGTCGGGGGAACTTGTCCCCGTTTGAGGTGCTTGTCCCTCAACCTATGCGTGTTGACCTGGCCCGGAGCGGAGATACCACCGCTCCCGGTAGAGGTTATCGAGAGTGTGTTCCCATGCCACTCGTTGGAAACGTTGGAGATTGGCCACCCCCTTCCTATCACCTTAAACGAAACCGACGTCGAGCGTATGGCGGCCGCCTGGCCAAAGCTGGACGCCCTCCACCTCTGCAACGAACCCGACTTCACGCTCCATATCCCCGCCGACATGGGTAACTCTCTCTCAATACTTTCGGCCTTCGCTAAACATTTCCCAAGGATGGGGCTCCTCGGCCTCTTCTTCGCCAAGGACAAGGTCGTACGGTTCTCGGGAGACCTCTATCCCGAACACCAATTTCACAAGCTAGAAGAAATCTGCGTTGGGTTATCACCGGTCCCGGGGGAGGACGCGCATGATGTGGGATTTTCATTGCAAGCTTGTGCGGGCGGGAGCCGACCTTGGTGACTGGAGAGAGCGAATGGTATATGGGAACGATCCCGCCAGATTGGTCGAATCTCCTTGTGCAATGGGATGAGACAAGCAATTTTCTGGGATTTGCTATGCGGGCCAAGATCGCAAGTCGAGCGAGGATGTCAAGGGCGCAAGTTAACGAGCACCCAACGGCTGTCCATGCGCCGTCTTAGAACTCCCGACCTCCCCCTTTCCGAATAGACGAATTGACTTGCTTATTTCTTACAAAGTTTATAATCTTTAGGGCCGCATCCACGGAAGGCCCAAAGCCTCTCGCTTAACGCTTCTCCTCTCTTCGGTCAAACCCTCGGTTATTATTTCAGATACACAGAAAGCAGCGACGGACAAAATAGAAGGACGCACGGGAAGGAAACGTAGGAGAAACATTCCAGAAAGCACGGCGGGTCAGAAGGCAAAGCAAAGAGCAGGGAGTCGTCATGAACAATATGTAGAACCCGATTAGTGGAAAGCAACATGTGCAACGCCGTTTCAAGGACAACGCTCAGGGAAACAAAGAAGGCCTAGACGGATTAGAGAAGACATAATTACGCTACGTGAGAGACGCAATTCACCGAGGTCGGGTGAAAGCAAATGAAAAGAGGAGCAAACTGATCTTAAGGACGCGAATTACCTACAAAGAAACATGGGATGTACCAGACAGACGTGGAACAAGTAATACGAGCGCATGATATGAGCAATGTGGCAGCAGAAAGGGAGAACAGGGCCAGAACGTTACCAGGGGAACGCAATACAGGCTCTCAAAGACAGCCGCCACCAAAGACACTATTAGGGCACAGAATCATCATGATATAAAAAGAATTCCCCAATCTTGAAGTGTGAGGGAGTAAGACATTGAGCGAAAAGCAATACTTGGAACAGAGCGCCCAGGAGCAGGACAAAGAATCGGGGTCAAAGCTAGAACGAAAGCCAAGCACGTGATAGACATCGCGGATAAACGTCGGATATTGTGTAACGGAATTACTGGTTTGAAGACCCAAGCCTGTTGACCGTGAGACGCTTTGGGAATATGCATTTTTCTTTCCTATCGCGTTTTCCTTCCACGTCTCTTCCGTGAAGTATGGTCTTATTCTGCCGCAATGCTGTGTGTTCCAACGGAATGGGGAGATACGGACGAATGGCTCGCATGGCAATGGCCCGCAAACGGCTTTAGATCCTTCCTACCAATCACCTGCTCATTGTCATCGACGAGATGACCGTCCTTGTGTTCCTGACTCACTCCGGTCATTCACGTTAGATACCGAACTATTCGATGACGTCTTCACCTCGGCTTTCTGAGAGTTGTCAGTCGGCTTTGTTCTGTCTCTAACCTGATTGGTGCCGAGCGCTGGCGCCCATCGTTAGCCATTGGTGGTTGGCTCGAGCCCTAGTCATCCGCATGTCCTACCATTTAAAGGACCGAAAAGGTGAAGCGCATTCAAGGGTAAGGATGAGCGCGACAACGCCGTGGAGAGGAGATTTTCGTTTGATTGTATCAGTTTGCCCCGCTGAATCCCACCACCAGTCCTCAAGTCATACCCAACGTCGCTTAGCGATTCAGTTTGGACGGCAATACTTTAACACTCGGAGTCTCGCAAAGGAGCCGGGCAGGACAAATGGAAACGCAAATTGGAGCAGGCAATAAGGTCCCCGAGTTGGTTGACAGTTCAGCGGCCACAGGTACGAGTACGGGATGAATTATCTTAGAAAGGCTCTCACAGTAAATGCCATCACCTAGAACAAGTCCTCTTTACTCCGGAACTTCTTTCATTGGTGCTTTCTTTCTCGCACTCGGCCGATCTTGCCGCATCGGCACGAGTCTGCCAGCGCTGGAGTGATACTGCACTGAACCATCTATGGAGAGACTTGGACTCGGTATTTCCTCTGCTGGGGCTGGTATTTGATATAAATTTGATCAAGGAAGAACACGATTCGTCACTGTATCAGGTGTGTCCAACCACGGGAAACCAGAGTTGGCAGTGGATGACTCGGACACTCTTCAAAAGAGACTGGCTTCTGTGCTAGGAGATGCGGACTGGAATCGTTTCCGCTCATATGCGAAGCGAGTTCGCTCCCTCGAGTTCGACGAAACCTTGACCTATCGGGATGACCCGAATACTCCAGATCTCGATTTCACTGTTGTGGCCATGCTATGTCTCCATCACCCCTTCGGCTCAGTATTCCTGCCTCATCTACGGAAACTGAGTTGGACGACAGGAAATTCGGCACTCTCTATGCTCCCATTTCTTTCGGGTGAATTGAGAGAGCTGACTCTTGAAATGTCAACAAACACCGCATCAACGGCAAACGATCTATTCAAGGCTATCAAGCACCGCACTCCGAGCCTTGTTACTTTCTACCTTGAAACCAAGGTACAAGGAATTAGCATTGACACGTCGCTTGCAAGGTGGTTGCAGACAACAGAAAATTTAGAGACAATCTACCTACCCTCATACTATTTGACACCAGCCTTGATCCAGACCCTGCAATCACTGCCTAAACTAACAACAATTCAGCATAGTATCAAATTCAGACATTCCAGCGACTCATCAGCACCCCTCCAATACCTTCCTGCCAACACGTTTCCGAACCTCGCCGTCATTGGCTTCAAAGCGACTCTTGCGGCGGCTCGAAGATTCCTTCTTGCTTCTCAGGAGGCTGTATCTCGACTCAGTGGCATAACACTGCACGTAGACGGC